>JBBCBC010000007.1:8253439-8432667 GCA_037126765.1 Stenogyne calaminthoides
TCAAATTCCCCAGATGTCAAAATATTGGGGAAAAGTACTCCCAGATGGCACTGTCATGATTTTTTTCTTCTAAGAAATTAATTTACGGCTCACTTTGAAAATTAGCAGCCGCAGTTTTCTAATTTCTATGGATCCATTTTTTATTTTAAATACTTGGCCCAAAAAACACATCAGCTCATAAATCTTTTTTTTTTTTTTTTTTACGGAATCAGCTCATAAATCATAAGTCTGACACATGCGTAGTTCTCCTATCATCAGGATAGAGCCGACAAATTGAGCCCAGATCGACGCAACAATACGCCCAACCAACCCTAAAGAATATATGGGTCGAACAGAAAATTAAAAGTATAAAAAAAAACCTGTTTATTTTATTTGTGGTTCGTGTACGTAAATAATGGCTTGATTGACCTGGGCTAATAAACGGGCCCGCGATTGGTCCGACGCCCTAATTTTTAAATAAATAATTTATTTTTTTACTAAGAATTAGACTATGTATTTTATAAAATTGAGTGTTCTTGTTGAAGGATTTGATCTAATTGGATAATAATTTTAAATTTATATGTTTATATATGGATTATTAATATGAAGCATTTGAAAATTTATTTTAAATTATATGTTTTTGATTCAACATAATAATCCTCACATGTGAGAAAAATATTCACTTTGTCCTCGATTTTTATATTATGATATTATTAGAGACTTCAAATGTCTATAATAATTTTTTATGTTAATTTTTATCTTCAAAAAATTAAATTTAGTTCATGTATATTTATTTTAATAAAAAATAAAATTTTGGACATACTTAATTTGACCATTCATCGTTCTTAGCCCATATAGGTTAAATTTGCTTATACTTTTATAGTCTAATTTAGACTTGCAAAACAACAACCCAAAAAAGGCAAGATCAATCATGGGACAATGGGTTGGTTCGTTTATGTTTGGAATGCCAAATTTACTTTTGACGCAGATATATACTTCCACAAGCAAAGCTGCATTTTTATATTTCTTTTATTGATTAAGCTAACTTGTCAATTTTTAATTTAGAATTATTTATTAATTAGTGGTAGTTATATAATGAGTTGGTCGTAGAGATCCTTAAAAAATTGTGAGACATTCTTTTTATTTTTAAAAACTAATTGAAAAAAAAAAAATATATTGTTTTCAATTTTAAATTATATTAGTATACCTATGAGCTATGTTTTTAAAAATCCGTAAAATCGTCGGTCGGTTCCGGTGAACCGCCCTCAAAAACGCCCAATAGAGGTGTATAGAATCGGCTATGGACCGCCCACCTCAAAAACGAAAAAACCTTTTCAAAACAAGAAAATCGAACCGGTGAACCGCCATTTTCATGGGTTGCCAACAAAAACAAAAAAAAAAATGGGACGGCTGGCCTTCGGTGGGCGGTGACCTTGGGAGGCGGAAGCCGGGCTCGCCGCTGGGCATCTACAGAGAGGGTGAGCGCCAGGTGGGCGCGAGGAGATGGTCGCCGGGGCGGGCACCTGCATAAAAAGGTGGGTGGTATGCGGCAACTAAATGGCGTGTAGATGGTTGTGGATGGTGAATGGCTTTAAGCATTTTGGCCATTGAAGAAAGAAACCGGAGAATGAATGGGAGAGAGAAGATTAGGTTTTTAATCCCAGCTTTTTTTTGTTCCTTCAAATTGCTTTTCAAATTTCAAACCATTTATCCTTTTTTGTTTTCCCAAATTTCAAATTTTATCAATTTGTCTTGGCTTTTTTTATTTTTCATTTATAAAATACAATTAATATGTATTTTTCTTAATATAAATTTAAGTGTACTCCAAATTTTAAAATGTTATTTTAGAAGGTTTCTTAAAAATTAAATTTAATGAATTCAAGTATAATTATAATATCATCTCTGTTAAAAAACAAAAATTATAATTATAATATAATCTCAATACTATTTTAGTATTGACCAAATTTTAAATATCAAGTAAATAAATATTAAAAAAAAAAAAAAAATAAAAAATAAAAATTAATACTTGTGACTTTTGTATTGTTGATGACATTTCTATTATGTTTGGGAATTGAAATTTGAAAGTTGAACTATTTATGTTAATCGACATTTCTATTATGTTTAGAAATTTAAGTTTGAACTTCGCCGACTTTTTAGACATTTTATATTCACTTATCATACTTATATTTTGATTTTTTAAAAAATTATGCATATTATATATATATAATATTTATTATGACGTCATACACGGCCAATCCGATTCGTCGGTCCGACCGGTCCAACCTTTTTGGGGTCGTCCTACTAACTTCCGATTCGGTTTTAAAACATAGCCTATGAGCAATGCCAATGCCTTGTAAGAATTCTAAGTTTTTTTTTTTAAATATATAACTTGTTTTTAGTTCTGAAAGAATGGCATGTTTTATTATATTACATGTTTTAAAAATACATTTAAATGCATAATGCACCCAATGTATATAAGACACGCACTACATTATGAGGCGTTAATTATTAAATTGTTTAAGATAATAAATAGATTTTTATGTACATCGCAAAGTGCACCATCCAATCCGTTTATTTTTTAAAACATTTAACTTGTTGATTAAAATATTAAATTTATTTACATTGAAACATGCAATTTTTATTTATTAAAACAAACTTTATGTGCTCAAAAAATTAAAAAAAAATTATATTTCAGGGTAAATAAATTATGAGTAACACTTGTGTGTACTAATTACACAAGATGCACCTAAAATGCAATTGGTGCAGATTGGATTTAATTTTAATTTGAATGAACAATATACACCTTAAACTAGTTATGAATCCTAAATTATTACATATTCGGACGGATGAACGAACCACGAACTATTCGGGCCGAAATAAACTTTAACAGGGCGGGTTCGTCAGGCCGGTTCGGAGGCTTAGTAAAATAAAATTGAATTGAAATTTAATTACACCAAATTAAAATTATGCAAATAGTGCACAGAAGAATTTACCATAAATTATATATTTTAATAAAATAAATTAAATATTTTTAAAATACATTTAAATTGCACTGTAAAGACTTATAGAATAGAAGCAAAGATAACTCGGATTCTAGTTCTAATTAACTAATGAGACGTACATTTACCAAAAACAGTGCAATTGTAATTTATTACTTAAAATATAGTTTGACTTCTATTTTTTGGATTGAAATATATAAAGCTGAATTCAATTTGAGGATCAGATGATATATCAAAGGGCCCCATAACACGTAAATATCCATTTAAAGGTCATACCGTCATACTGTATCAAACCGTGGGGTAACATTTTCCCAAATTAATAATGAGGTTAACATCTTTTCGCCGTTGTTTCCTCCAAATAAAATTATCCGCGTTATTATACAAAAAAATAAGTACCTATAAATACCTCAAACAAACTCCATCAAACAACCAAATCACATATCCTTACTAATAATTTCTAAAACACTTTCAATCAATGGAAAAAATACGAGCAATACGAGCGTGTTTTTAAATACTTTGATACAAACCAAGACGGCAAAATAAGTCCGGCGGAGACTCCGCCGCTGCCTGAGCTCAATCGGCGGCGCGATCACGGCTGAGGAGGCGGAGGCGGCTGTGGCGCTGGTGGATTCCGACCGGGACGGATTGCTGACACTGGAGGATTTCGTGAAGGTGGTTGAGGGAACCGGAGAGGAAGAGATGATGAGCGATTTGAAGGCGGCGTTCGAACTGTACGCACTGCAGGGAAGTGAGTGCATTACGCCAGCGAGCTTGAAGAAAATGCTGAATAGATTAGGGGAAAGGAGAAGCGTTGATGATTGCAAGAGTATGATTGCGCGTTTTGATATTGATGGTAATGGAGTTCTCGATTTCGACGAGTTTAGGGTTATGATGATGTCATGCTAATGACGTTTAGATTCAAATAATTTTATCTCATTTAAAAGTTCTGATTGCTATACGTCTCAAATATCATTAGAGGGTTTTGATTTTATTGAGTTTGTTTTCGTTAAAAGAGGTGTCAATGTGTTGGCCCACGAGTTAGCTAGCTAGATCTTTCATCCATTATGGAAGGTCGTCTTGTTGGTCTGACCTACCAAATTTTGTGGATGGGCAGACTTACACCAGTTGTTATTGTAATAATATGAGTTAAGCATCTTTGCGCTTAAAAAAAAAAAAATCTAATGTGTAAGGTTGCAAAATTAATTCTTTTATTTAATTTTTCTAACAATATACACGCCTATGTTTATAGGTTTTCTGATTTATGTATGTAAATTCAATTCAAATTGATTCCCAATTAAGCAGGCGTGTACGTATACATCTTTTTTTTTTGTTTTGGAGTCTTCGTTAATTTTTTTTTTATTGAGCTTTGTTGTTTAATTACTTGGATAATAGAAGACGTCGATTGTTTAATTATTTGCAAGGTAGTTTTCCATTACTTTTTTTAGTTTATTTTATTTTAATTTGGTGGGGTTCAAGATATGTAATGACAATACCATTCTATATAATGTTACAATTAAGTTGATGTTATTGAATTAATTTGTTCGATTAGATTATCTGATATTTTATAGCATCATTATTTACAATTATTTAATATTTTAGAATTGATCCTACATGAATTATTTGAAAACACTTTTAGATTATGTTAGAAAATGGTCTTTTCTATTTTTTATTTTGGTCTCAGTATATTTAACAGAATCCATTAATTTAGTTGATAAGAGTATCGAAATTTCTAAAAACCAAAATTGATCAAAAAAATTGACCAATTTCGTAAATTTTCTAATGGTACGAGTATATGATCACTTGTCATTTGTCAATGAAGAAAAAATACCATTTTGCGGGGCAAAATTACTAAAGAACCAAAATGCAAGTAACTCCTTTTTTTTCTCAATTTTACTCTTCTATAGCTCGTAGTAGTTAAAGTTCAACTACTTGAAATCTCGAGATCTTGGGTTCGGCATGGAAAGTTAAATTAATATTTATTCTTTTTTGGTGGCCCCTCTTTTTGTAATTAAGCGGTTCGCCTATCAAGATGAAATAGGGTTTGCGGTTCAACATACCACTAAGAACTGCAAATGCGATTGCATCAAGTGAGAGTCAAATGCTCTCATGAAGGTCTACAACAGAGGAACATTTCAATTCCTAAAGATAATTTAGGAACAATTGTTCCTTCTATATATCAGTTTCCACCATCTCTTCACAATTTTTCTTGGGCTACGTTTACAAACACTATAAACAGCCTCCATAATCACTTTTTTCAACATGAGAGGTAGCTTTTGGAAAACAGTGATTCCGACTCACTCTGTAAAGTTTACAAACGCCACCTTATTTTCATAGTTCATCAACTAGGAGAAGGGAGTCGAGTGAGTGTCGCTAGATTGTAGTAGCAGCAGCAAGACTATGTATAATATTCAACCCTCCTCAAGATAAAGAGAGCGAGTCGATAATTATATCTCTTACTGTAAATTCTAGTAAGTTTTACATAAATCTTATTCTTATTACTTTTTCACAATGTTATTGATGAAAATATAGGATATTTTACTATCTTCACCCTTCATATATATTATTAGTTGAGATGAAAAAAACCATGGAAAAGCAAGCATAATAGTAGCAATAATAAGTCAAAACCATATATTCCCTCCGTCCCGTCCCCGTCGATATAAGTTTCCTATGTCTTTTTTGTTGTTTTTGTTTAAGAATACTAATAAAATAATAAAAATGAAGGATAGTTTTAGGTATTGGGAGAGAAGTAAAAAGGTATATGAAGTAATGGATGGAGTAATGGTGAAATTCTTTTGTAATATTGTGTGAAAAGTGAGGATAAAAATTATGGGTAGTGAAGTTATTTTTCCATTTATAAAGCGAAAACTTATTGTGGGATTGATGAAAAAGGAAATGGAGAAACTTTTTTTTTTTTTACGGAAAAGGAAATATTTCATTCAAAAGATTGAGCAAAAGTAGGCCGCGTGCCTTACATCATTGATAACAAATAAATTCTTAACTTTGGTACCTCCCCTACTCCAAATCTTCTTAAATCCTAATCATACCAAGATGTGAGAGGTAGTGTCTACACGGTTTGCACTCCTCCCTAAACAAAAAGAAACTCAAGTGCAATTTATACCCTTTGCCATATGCACGTCTTCAACAATCATCATCGTTATAGGGTCAACAATCGCCTCTCCATTAAGTGCCGAGCGATTCAATCAGTCCGTTTCGGCTCCAAAAAAACAGAGACCCTCGTGAATTGCAATTTTTAAGCTATATCGCATGGCGAGGCCTTAAAGCGTGCTCATCGCCCGTCTAAAGGTGCACCGCTTTTGATCCACCCGACTCAACACTACCATTCACATCTCGAACAACAAAGCCCAAAGTCCACAGATTTATCAAAAACCGCCACACCCGAAGTTGAGTTTCATGGGTTGGGAATGGGGGCTTCATCGATCACTTGATCCCCCGCTTTCTTGGGTTTTCTTAACTCTTGCCCTCGGACGACTCCATCTCCGAAACTAGATTTAAAGATCTGCATAGAGTCGAGGGGCAGGTCCCGAGAGTCACTTGCTCAAAACAAAAAGGAATTACGGGCCTTCCACAAATTCAGCGATAATACCAAACATCGTTATACATGGGTCATTTCTAGTACTCATAAAATCCCAAAGGAAGAGTTTGAACTGTTTGATGAAGGGTGAGTGGAAGTTCGGGTTTCAACGGGCTTTGTCCCCAAGTATGGATCGCCGAAGGGCATTCGAGGATAACATGGGAGATTGTCTCCGGGTCTCCCCACAAAGAGGGGCACAGGGGTCGAATTGAAGTCCACGTCGATAAGATTATCCCGGGTTGGTAGGGGAGTCGTTACGCTTACGTAAGTGACACACCTTTGGAGGAACCTCTGCATTTCGGACAAATTTCCCTCCATAGGGTTGGAGCTTGACGACGGGAATATTGTGACCCTTCCTAGAAAATGAGTTAATTGCCAAGTAGTAAGCCCGAGCGAACAGTGAATTTACCGTTCCTCGAGGGGTTCCAAATCCTCTTATCGAATTGGGGCTCTTGAGCTAAGAGGGATCTTGAGAATCTTCAAACTTCGGTTTGGTCGAAGTGCTCAAAAAATACTGTTATGAAGCCATGAGTTTGTAGCCTCGTCAATGAAGTTGAGAGACAAGCGAAAGGAGAAACTTATAGTAGGATGGATGGAGTATTTTTTTTCATGTCTTAGCAAACCAGAGGGTTGGAACTGTCAATGTACTGCATAATATACTTGTTTCTTGAATAGAGAATCTAGGTTAGCATAGTGGAAAACAAGCACAAGATGGCCTAACACTACGAAATTCTGGGAATAAATGTGATTTTACATCTATGCACATTAAAAAGAAATATATCTTATACAACCTAATACTTTTGTTTTTGTGGTTTGTTTCTAAGTAGTTATTCTTATACTACACGCCAAGAGATGTCTTTTGGACTACATGTCAAGAGAGGAGTCAAAAACTACGAAACAAAAGATCAAGAAAGTTCCACACAGGGTCAATAAAATAGCCTATCTATGTCTAATATTTAGCCTCAAATGGAGCCATCATATTAGTGAGAATATTATGAAATAAGAATAAACTTTTTATCCGTTTGCAGCTCAAAATTGAGATGAATAGCAGAGATTTTTTTTTCTGAAAAATTGAGCAATTCCAAAACTGGAAAGAAATACACAAACCTTTTGCTAAAAAAGACCATCAAATGCTAAATGCAAGGCAAACCTGCAAACATAGATTCAATTTAGGAAAATAAGCAGATCGAAAAACTGGGTTACTTGTACCCGAAAAGGGGGAGAACCCACTAAATGTAATTCAATTACATTTAGGCAGATCAACCTAATTAAATCAGACAAGTTCAGAAAATGGTGCAAATTATAACATATGATCAACGAAATAATGAAGAATACATCAGTGGTAGTCCTATCAGCAATCAAATTCAACCACTTAAATAAACAAGACAACCCAACTACTAAAATTTTAAACTCACACATTAGTCCACAAATGAATGGATGGATAGTAGGAGGGCCTGAATTTTCAGGAAGGAGAAGGAAGAGGTGGGGTCAGCAGATGAAGGAATTTCTGGGCCCTAAACGGCAGCCTTCGAGCATGAAAACGACATCTGTCATCGGAAGGTCGTTTCCAATGGGTCAGGCATTGTGCAGAGCAATCCAACTTTCACACCCAACAAGAACTCTTCCCACTCCGATGACTCTGGATCGAGCTCTAACAACCCTGGCTCAAGAAGTTCAGAAACTTGCCCTCTTTGCAATTGCCTTTTCACCCATTTCACAATGTCCTCATCTTGTGTGAACATCACTGGCTTTTTACCAGTTAATATCTCAAGCACAACGATCCCAAAACTGTAAGCATCCGCTTCACATTTGATTCCCCTGTTAATGTCACTTCTGGTGCTACATAACCAAGACTTCCAATAGCAGAAGTAGAGGCTGCTTTACCTGGGGTTACAATCGTCACTTTATTCAAGCCAAAGTCTGAAAGATGGGCTTCAAAGTCAGCATCAAAGAGAACATTCTGGGCTTCACATCCCCATGTGTAATCGAGACAGAATGCAAGAAAGCTAGACCATTTAGCTATGCCTAATGCAATCAAATGACGATTGGCCAATTCAGCACGTGCCCTTCTTGATGTGATGCCTCTTGAAGTAAGGTAGCTAGGTTTCCATTAGGCATGTAATCATAAACAAGAAGGCGCATTTCAGGAGGAGGGCCCGAATAATAGCCACGAAGGACAGTCAGATTTCGATGTTTAATCTGGCCAAGAGACTCAGCTTCTTTCTTAAAGATGTTCTCTCTCATCGATGTGTCTGGGGAGACGACTTTAATGGCAAGCACCATTCCATCAGCATAATTGGCTTTAAATAACAGCCCATATTTCCCCCTGCTCAACACGTTTTCCTCATCAAACTGTCTCGTTGCATCTAAAGTTTCAGCATATGTGATCTTGTTGTTGAACATGACAAGCTTCGGTGCACCATTCTCTCCACTTCCACGTGCCTGTTGTGAACGTGGACTAGGACTTCGCTTCTTCTCTCCTGCTGCAAGCATCTTTCTCCACCTAAGGAGACTGTATATATACCCACAGCAACATAATAACAGCATTAAACTCCCTCCCGCAGCTACAACTATAAGGAGAATCAATCTCTTTGTCTTGATCTTATCGAGGCTTTTGCAATTCTTGCTAAGTGGCCTCCCACATAACTTCTTGTTCATGGCATATACAGAAGGATCACTAAACCGAGAAGCCAAAGCCTCTGGAATCTCACCCTCGAGATTATTAGCAGACAAGTTCAAATGCTGCGTAGCAGGGTTTAGTGAAAGACTTGCTGGTATAACACCACTGAGATTATTTGAAGACAAATCCAGTTCGCTTTTAATTCTGACAACTTGGATAATGCATCTGGAATGTGGCCTGAAATGTGATTCGAATCCAACAGCAGACTAACCAAAAAGAAGAACAGTTAGAAATGCTGTCCGGGATTTCACTGGTTAAACGATTCTTACCCAGATCAAGCTTCTGTAAATGAGACAAATTGAAAAGGCAGTAGGAATTTGCCCTACCAATTCATTTCCTCTGAGCTCTAAAGCTTCAAGATTATTGCAATTGCTCAACTCCACTGGAATTGAACCACTCAACCGATTATGAGACAATGAAAGAACAACCAATGATCTTAGAAACCCATATGTAGACGGTATTGCACCAGAGAAAGCATTCGATGATAGATTAAGATATTGCAAACTAGATAAGCTACTGCTAATACCTTCAGGCACTTCTCCAGACAATGAATTCTCCTCCAAAAGCAACGATTTCCAAACTAGGTAACCCAAAGAGCTCAGCAGGCAACTCTCCAGACAAGTTTTGCTTACTCAAATCAAGAGTTTTGAGCCTCAAGAGATTCCTGATGCTCGACGGAATCACCCCTGAAAACCCACAACCACTCATATTTAGAATTTCTAACCTTTTCAATTCCCCAATATTTACCAGCACTTCATCAGAAAATCTGTTCCGACTCAAGTTTAGAGACCTCAAATTGACAAGCATCATCAACTCTAGAGGCACAGTTCCATTCAAATTGTTTTCGCCCAAATCCAACACCTCTAGAGAATAAAGATTACCCATGCTCATTGGAACCAAACCAGTAAACGAATTCCCACCTAGAATCAACGCCGTCAAGCTCTTCATCTCCCCTAAAAAATCAGGAATAGACCCGAAAACTGATTTTTCCAAGATCAAACACTCTCAAAACCCCACAATTTGTCAAACTCTCCGAATTTGACCAATCAATGAGTTGTTCCTAACTCTCAACTCCTGCAAACCCACCAAATTCCCAACATTATCCGGCAACACCCGGAAATTGAATTCCCAGAAATATCCAGGTACTTTAATGATGAGAAATTCATAAGAACATTAGGAAACACACCATTTATCTGATTCTCGTGAAGGTCAAAAACTTCAAGCACACTATCACACATTACACCAGCATTATTCTCTATACCCGTGAGTGCATTAAAGCTCAATGTAAGGATCCTAATGGTGGCATTTGAAACAGAACTGTTACAAAATAATGACGACGAAACAACACCAGTTAACCGATTACTCGGCAATGAGATAACCTGGAGGTTTTTAAGAGAGCCCAGAGTCGCCGGCACAATGCCGGAGAGCATATTACTCCCGGCGCTGACGTGGATTAGCGCCGAACAGTTCGAAATTGCCGATGGAATCGTTCCGTGGAGTTCATTTCCGTCCAGCCACAAGTACTGCAACCGCTGCAACTCCCCGATCTCCGCCGGAATCTGGCCGGAGAAACGGTTGAATGAGAAATTGATGAGCTGGAGCCGGTGCGCGGCGGAGAAGTTCGCCGGGACTCCACCGGAGAACGAATTGGACGAGAGGTCTAGTACTCGCATCGTCGCCGAAATATCGCCGGCGATTTCGCCGGACATGAAATTGTGCGCTAGGTTTAGGACTTCTAGATCCGTCAAATTGGAGAAGAATGAGGGAGGGATCTCCCCCGAGAGCGAATTATACTGCAAGTAGACAGTGCGTAACAGTGAGCACTGGGAGAGGGCGCGTGGGATTGAGCCGTTCTGGTTGTTGAGTGCAGGCTTAACCTGCGCAGCAGGCGCAGGTTAGCGAGCTGATCGGTTATCCGCCCGCTGAGCTGGAGGCGTGGGAGCCGGAGCTCGGTGACCATGCCGGCGGAACAGAGGACGCCGCGCCAGTCGCAGGGGGCGGAAGGCGTGGAAGCGTCCCAGCCGTCCATGGCGCCACGTGGATCGTGGAGATTGAGTTTGAAGGAGAGCAGGGTCTGGATTTCGCCGGAGTCCGCGGCGGCGGCGGCGCAAAGCGCCAGGGAGAGGAGAAATATAGCCGTTGACATGGGGACAAAATGAAAAGGGTAATGTGGTGGTGGGAGGTTTTAGGGGTGCGCGGAGGCAGCGTCTGGCAATGGCAGCAGCACCAACGCCATGTGCCTCTCTGGTGGAGAGAGAAAGACTTTGGACTGTGGACTGAGGACTGAGAGGGAGTTAGAGAGAGAGAAGCTTGTTTTTATTTATGAAGAATAAATAGTCAAACAGAGATTTTGGACTTGAAACGCCACGTTACTGGCCCCCCCTCAAAATTTCAAAAATAAAAACTGTTTATATTAAATTATTAATCCCTTCATTATTATTTTTAAAGAAAGAATGAAGTTTTCAACGAAATTTTGTCCATATTATTAAAGTTAAAATATAGGGTGAACAAGTTTCACGGTGAAACTGGTTAAAAAGTGTGATTTATATTACTAAAGAGTGTGATTTTTTATTATAAAGAGTATTACTAATAAAAGTGAAGGGTGTGACTTATATTATGGTAAAGAGTATCGTAGTGATAAGTAAAGGGTGTGACTTATATTTTTAAAGAAGTATGCCTGTAAAAATAAAAAAATTAATTTCACGGTGAACATATTTCAAAGCATACCAACTCATTATTAAATTTAAAGGCACACTTTTGTGAGCATTGAAACTTTAACATTTTAAAATGGTAGATGTTTATTTGTGTTAAATTGTACACCGTATTATGCATGAAACAATTTCATATGAATTTTTGTCTTAAATTTATACCACTAAACTTATAAATTAATATCATAACACCTATCAACTAATATTGTTATATTTATAAACAGATATCATAGCATCAAAATATTATATATATATATATATATATATATATATATATATATATATATATATATATTAATTTATAAAAGTAGCAATAACAATTTATAAATATAATATTATCAATTTCATAATATGAACAAGTTTCTACGGAGTGTTTGTAATAAAAAATTAAGAAAATAATTATTTTTTTGTCCTATAATTTTGCCACCTTTTATTTTGGTCATGTTGACTTTTGAATTTAAAATTTTGTTCTGTAACTCACACTTTCGACTATTTGATCTTTTTATTTTTAAATTATGATTTTCGTTCTATAACTTACATGTTTTCACAACTTATATTTTTCAATTTCAATAAATTATAGGATGAAAATTAAAATTTAAAACTTAAAAAGATCAAAAAAATAAAAATGTATCAATTAGAGGATGAAAATCAAAATGTAAGAATCAATAAAAACAAAAAATAAAAAATCACAAAGTTACATAAAAAAAACCTTTTTTCCTAAAATAAATATGTAATTGCTTTGCTTCCCCCCACCACTGCCCTTTTTCCTTTCCGCTACGGCCAGTCTGCCCCTCTCCCTCTCTTTTCTACTTCATTAGCATTAATTTAATTTTGCCTTTTCCAAATAAATGTTTACTCAATTATCGATATCATTAAATTTCTAATTGATGACAGTAATGTTAAGATAATTCATTTAATAATTAAATTCATAGCTTACTTTTTATTATTTTTTTGTATTTCCAATTGTTGGTGATTCGTTTTTGTACTTGACAAATGAAAGTGGTTCCGACACTCACATATTTTTATTTATTTCTATATTGTTCAACTATTATTATGTGAATGAATAAATTTGTTACTCCCTCCGTCCCGAGATGATTGCAACACCTAATTTGCAAAATGGCCTAAGGAAAGTGGGATAAAGTGGATTTGAGTGGAATAAATAAAAGTGTTGTGAGTGTATTAATATTATATTTGTTTCCATTTTGGGAGTGTTGCAGTAATGTTGGGACGGAATGAGTACTATTTAATTTGGATATTATCATGTTATGATGACATTAAACTATTCATACATGTTTTATAATGATATATTGACTTTAAAAGAAATTGCTACTACTATTTCTGATCTTAGAATAATGGGTGCTTAGTTGGGAAAACAGGTTTTAGGGGGGAATAATGGGAAATGTATGGCGTGCATGTTAGGAATTTGCATTCTAAGGGTTGGATAAAACCATATAGAAGAAATGAAAAATGAACTATAGATGAGTTTTTTGGAGATAGGTAATAGAATAAAGAACGGTATTATTCCTTTCTCAATTCGAAATAAATGGAAGTCATTCTTCATATCTATCGAGCATATCCACAAAATCCACAATTGTTATGTATTTTAATTCTAACTAATCGTAATGAACATGTGTTACACGTTGTTTTTTCTAATCATAAAAGAGAATTTTCATTCAAAATTGGATATAAGAAATACCCAAAATAAATACAAATATTAAATGGGTTACATACTGAATTTTACAATGAACCCGGTAAGTTAACAAAACTCCTAGAGTAAGTATATAACTAAGAGTCCCCAAGAACATAAATTGGATTTTTTGTCTGAGCAGAATATGAACACGGATTCATCTTTGTCTTTTTTGTTATATTCCAACCCACCCTCAGGCTTTTAGCTCCTTAAGCAAAGCTTCTTATTTCGGCATTTTCTTTTTAAAGATGATCGAATTTCTAGTCTTCCATAATATCCAAACCACACTCTCAAATGCAAACATCAAGGGTCTTGCCTTCTTTTCCAACTAGAAGTGTTCTGAAGAGAAGTATACTTTTCGTTTGATTGAAAGAAAGTATTGTTTCGAGACCCATCTATTTTATGCATTTCATCCAAAAGTTGTGCGCGAATGGACAAATGAACATGACATGACTTACACTTTCGGGAGCTAAATTACAAAAGGCACAAAGCTGATTGGCATGAGATTGAAGTGCAGCTCTATCATGTAGCCTTCATGAAGTTGGGATTTGAAGTTGTGTTACACGTTATTATTATGTCACTCTCATATTGTTATGCATCATTCTTCATCTACATTGATCGTTATTGAGTAAATTTCTCATCCATATTTAAAACTATAAAAAGTATATTATAAGTGTTTTCAGAGTCGATCGGCCTGCTCGTAGGTTAAATCAAATCAACCATCAAATCGGTCCAATTACTTTTCGAAATCGTTTTTACGGTTGAATCAAAAAATCGATCAAAATCGAAAAATGGGAAAAATCAGAATTGGGAGAACCGATTGAACCAATTTTTTGTAATTTATTTATTAATTTTAAAATTTAATCTTAATTTCTATCAACCCTATTTTTAAATTTTAGTATTTTAAATTATGTAATTGTGTTGTGTTATTTATGAGTCTATTGTGTTTATTTTAATATGAAACTTATAGGTTATAATTTTAATTTTTGAATACATATTTATTTTATTTTAATATAATATGGTAATATTTTAAAAAATTAAACATATATAATTATAATGGTTGGACCGTTGGTTCAACCTTTTGAATAATCAATCTGCGCTAAGTGCTATTTGATCGTGCATCCGATCGTGAAAATAACATACATTATTAACTTATGAAATAAGAATATGATTAAATTTTTTACTTTTTGCATAGAATATTAATTCTTATTGCATCAATTCTATTATAACCTACTTGATCGTGAAACTCTTAAAAAAATATTTTTCTGCTTGCCCTCTTGCTTTCGCTCCACCGTAGTAGAAATCACTATTTTTAGAACCGAGTTGAATCGCTAATTCAATCGGTTAAATCGAGAACCGACTTTGGAATCAGTCCGATTACCCTCAAAAAATAATTTAACCGGTTGAGCCGGAAAAACCCGGTCAGAACCGGAAAATCGGTCAAAACTAATAAAAAATCGATTGAACAGTTTTTTTATTATTTTTTTAATTAATTTAAAACTTAATCCTTATTTTTATCATCCTAATTTTTAAATTTTATTATTTTGTCTATGATTCTATTGTATTTATTTCAAAATGAAACTTATAATATATAATATTAAATTTTATAAGTGCACATTTATTTTATTTTTAATGTAATATTGATAAGAATCATTTTAACAATTTGATTGTTGGTCCAATTGGTTGAATCATCAATTCATACCTTATCCGATTTGGTTTATTGGATTATGAAAAATCTTTGGTAGAAATTACAAGTTGGCGAACAATAAATACAAGATAAAGAAATGATTAAACCATCCTCTATATTACTAATAGGGAGTTTTTCTTGATGACATAACTTTACATTGATTTAATCAATGTGTCATTCTAGGAGGAGAATTTGGTGTATATGTCATTAAAAATAAATCCTACATGTCACTAAAAATAAATTCTATGTGTAATTCTATTTTTGTATATCAAAACAATCCCTCATCCCCTATATATCTCTCTATATATTCATAGGGAGATTTTTTTTTCCATGATGTGTCAACTCCATGTTAATTTAACATATGTGTCATTCAATGAGAAATTTGATTACACATGTCATTTTTTATGTGTTATTTTTATAAAATGTGTAATTTATATTTATTATTTTATGTTTTATTTAACTATATAATATTATTCATTTATATTTTTTTTGGTAATTTTTGTTTAACTTAATTTAAGATAAATAAAATATTCATTCTAAATGTATTTTATCTTAGTGTGAATTATATTCAATTATTAATTTCTTAATAAATAATTTTATTTTATAATTTCTCTTATGTATATCTTAACATATTTTATGTGGAAAAAGTATTTTATATTATAATTCATTCACTATTGTTTTTAATTATTACATGTTAATTAATTTATTAGTCTTTTCTTAGTCGATTTATTTTGTTTTGATTTGTAGGTTTTAACTTCATACTAACATAGATAAATAATATTTGACAGAATAATCTTATCACAAGATTTAAGAAAATTTACTAATATACACCTTAAAAATTTATTAATTTATATTTAGTGAATTTATGTACATATTTATATTTTTAATTATTAAATATATTATTTATTAAAAATATTGTAATTTTTAATTAAAAAATCCAGTAACACGGATGACACTAAACTAGTTTGAAACCTCTCGTGAATTTTGAAGACAAAATACTACTATTCATCCCAAATAGGGTAAGCGGGTGTAAAAGACTTTAGAATGCCACTTGAAATCCCGACCGTAGAAACAAATAGGCAAAATTGTACTTTTGAAAACAAAAGGCCAAATTTATGGTGGGGCCTCAAGTAATTAAAGAGCATTCCCTTTTTTGTTTTCATTTTTGGTCAATTATTGCGGCTTCACTCTCGCCGGCATATCAAATCAGTTCCCTTTTTCATTGAAATGGGCCGTAATAAGAGCTGAAATTGAGCTGCTGAATGTTAACTTTTATGAGACAAAAAATGGGCTTTCGGTGAGGCGAAAATTATGGTGCCGGAATTTAAGCATTCAATGGGCAAAAAGTTATTTATTATTAAAAAAAAAGATAAAATTGCTTTTTGGTGGAGTTAAATATTTATATGATAAAAGTAGTAATATTTGTATAAATTAAATGAGGAAAGTTGATTTTATGTTGAAAAAAATAATGGTATTGGGTGTAATATTGAGGTGTTTAAGAGGTATAAATAAAATAAAAAATATTTTATTACTATTTATAAAAATGTTCAATTGAATTTGAGAAGATTTTTTTTTTTTCAAATGCCAATTGAATTAGGGACGTTAGGTGTCCATCTACAGTGCGTTTTATGTTTTTATGATTAAATCGAATTGTCTTTCTTATACGCGGTTTGGTTAATCAGACAATTTTAAACCGCGATTTTTCATATAAACGTGATTATGCGGTTTTGAACGATTTCGGACAGTTATTTGTGGTTTGGCAGTTTTACATGAACATAAATATTAGTAGGAGAAAGTGATGTCAATATAACCTAAAGATAACAAATTTAATTGATCAATATTATGTAATATGGTTAAAGTTGAAAAATATATATTTAGAAATGAAAATGAAATAATATTTTTGAACATCTATAACTATATAATACACCTACATTTTCACTTTTTGGTTTCATTTTTTTTTTTTTCGGCCCTTGATTTGGAACTAAAATGATCTTGACCGTTTATCTATTATGCTTTTGTAATACATGGTATGTTTGACTACTAAATTGATTACTCACATCTCTCATTCAAATTTCACCATTAAAACCGTTTGATTATGCATGATTAGTTCATACGTTACAAATCACACACCTATATAAGGAGTTTTTGTTGATGATCTTCTATTCCATCATTTTGTAGTGAGAAATTTTTTTTCTTTCTTTTTTGTCATTTTGTTTCTTTTTTTTTTCATCGTCTAATAATGTTCTTTTTTGTATCTTCTTCTTTTCATTCGTTGATTCTACCGATCTTATAAATTTTATTCATCTTATTACGGATTTTGTAGATGTTGTGGGTTAATTATATTCTTGTCTTCACCCTATAGTATTTTTTTTCTTTGAATTTCTATCTCTGATTTTGTAATTATTTTATAGGTTTTGATTTCAAGTATACAAGACTTGGTTAGTTATACTCTTAAGGTTTTGACTTTTACAATATATTTTAAATTTATACTCTAATTTATTTTTTTCAAATCTCTGAATGAAAATTTTTCGGAAGGAGATATTGACCCTTTTTAAGTATGTTCTAACATGTCCTAAAATGACATAAGAGTTTTAGGGTTGATCCAACAAATCATTGATCAAGATTTTCCTTTGACGTTTATGGAGTTTAATGGTAGGCAAATTTTAAACAATCTTCTAGAATTAGTGTGCGTAATTTTATTTTTTAAATTAGGTTTTTATTAATGATTCTAAGATATTTCATTTCAAATATCCTTCGATATAGCATTAATACTAAAAGAGAAGAAGATGGAATCTTTGGAAGGAAATAAGGAAGAGAGATGGCCATCCATCTATACTTCATATCATCGACCTTGGATTATGTTGAATCTAATTAAATAAATATATTAAGTAGTAGGTAAAAACATAATCATTTGACACATTATTTTGTATTTTTTTTTAATATTTATAGAAAATGAATAATATAAGTTGTCAATTAGCATCTTTGTAGTAATTTATTGCTATTATTGAGGCCGGTTTGGCTAACCAATAATATTGTTATTTCCCTTGAAAAAATCAATTTACATACTAATTAATGTATTAATGTCTTGGTATAGTATTATCTTCTCCATTCTTATATCTAAATATCAAAATTATTTAATTTTACTAATTATTCTTTGTATTTATATCAAATTTACAAAATTTAAATTCATTCCGTATATTATAATAAAAATCTAACACCATACTTTAAAATTTTTAATATATAATGGACAGAAAATCAATAAAATTAAATGATGAAGTTCTAAAACAATTACATGGTTGTTCAACAAATAATGAATGCATCTTAATATAAATTCATCAAGCACATATACATATTTGGATGTTAGAAATTTAATCAAATCCAATATCATATCTGATGATATTAACTGTTGATTATAAATTAATTTTATTATGTTAGTTTTCAAATTTGACAGAAATCATATATCAAGGTGTAATTAACATGCAAATTAATATGCATTAAATATTATAAATAAAGGAAAATTATATAAATAATATCATAATAAAATTCGAAGTCGGTTTTTGTTAAATGTGTGTATATATGTTTAGATTTTTTTTTTTTAGAAAAACAATTTACTATACAAGCTTTTATTTATAGTATTTTCAATATTGTTGATTATATATAAGATTTATTATATTAATTAGAAAAATATATCAGTATATTTAGGTTGTTTTAACTTTTCTGTTTCCTATAGATTTTAACTAATAATATTTGGATTTCCATTAAGCAATTATTGAATGTTAATTAAAATTTTTTTTGGGTTATCTTTGGAAAGTATGCTTTTACTTTTGTATAACTAAATGAATTTTTCGTTTTATTTATGAAATAAATTATTTATCAATCGATGCTTTAAATATCATTGAATGTTACATATATTTATTGCATAATTGTTCAATAATCAGTACGCGTTACATTGTAGTTAATTTAGTGATACCAGATCACAGAAGATTAAATTAATGAAATCCCTTGTAACTAAAAGTACGCGTGTTCACGACCTAGATGGAAATGGACAATCCATCGTGAAAAGGTTGAAGTGTAAGGCTCAGATTCCAAGTTTGTCTTGACCAAAAGATTACACTAGTGCATGACCGATGACTGGGCCAGACCCTGCTTACTTCCATTTGGACTGAGGAGGATAAATTCTTGAAAGATCAACGGGAAGAATTAGACCTCGGTGGTTCATTATTTCTTAATCTTAGTATCCCTTAAATAGGATCGCATTGTTTGTGTTTTGTGGTTAGTAATTATTGCTTTGACTTATGACGGGTAGAAAATCAATGAGATTCAATACTTTATATCTTGGGCAATATTATTGGGTCACATGCAATTGCTAAGGTTTAATACGAAGAATGGGTAATCGCGGGGCGTATGATAAGATGAATCACGCTTTGTTTGATTTGATCCCCCTTGGGAGGTTCATAAGATTTATCATACCAAATCTTGCAAGTGAAATTTGTTTTTCGGTATGGATAATAATGTTGAACGTTCCTTGACCAAGGACAAAAGATATTAATTAATGGAAAGTTATTTGGTGGCTTGAATTAATTAATGGGCTAGATAATCTTAAACACGGGGAAATAATAACAAGGAGCCATATTACTTGATAATATGGGTTAAGATGGATAGTGCAATATTAATTATGTAGTGGGATTAATTAATATTTATGGGCTTGAATAATATTGTGGCTCAATATTAGATATTCAAAGTCCATTAAAAGGTCCAATCTTAATTCTCCTAAAGGCCCCTCAAGTAGCCCAAACATAATGTCCAATAACTGAAAAATGTGTTTAAAATAAAATAAATTATTGTTGCTTAATTTTTTCTCTTTTTTTCGAAATTGATAAATAAAAGGGGAGAAAGATTTTCTTTGAAATTTGTTATGGAATGAGAATAAGTATTCTTGGAATACAAGTTTATCTCATTAAATTCAAGAAATCTCCCACTTGGTTATTTGTCTTGATATTTTCGAAAATTTTGAACAAATAAGGAAGGAAAGATTTTCTTGATTTTCTTGAAAAGATATTATGGAAGATATGTATTTTTTTGGAATACAAAAATATCTCATAAATTCAAGAAGATCCAAATCTTAGATTCCTTCATCCTTATTTTTTCGAAAATCACCATAACAAGAGGAGGTGAGATTTTTATGGAATATTTTAAATATGGATAAAAGAATATATTGGGTATATTCAAGATTTCTTGGAGACCAAGAAAAAGATTTTCCCATCTTATTCACACACCTAAAAATTCAACCACCACCCTCTTATAAATAGGGGATGATTATTTCATCCCCAGGTGTAATTCCATGTGTTGGAAAAATTAGAAATCCACAAAGGTGGTGCAACATAATTTTATTTGTCCTTTTGGTTAAATTGTTCGCGAGTTCCTACCATCGGATTGTCGAGCAAGGATAAAGGAATACTTGAGAAGGACTTTTGGTGTGTTCGTGTGAACGAGATCCATCTTCTCAACGGTTGCCACTCCAAGAGGTTAGTTCACGTAGACCCGTAGTAATTCCGCATGCGTAGGTTTTATGTGAACTGTTAATATGCATGATTGGTTGTTGAATTATTATTTGAATTAATATATGATTAATCCATGCTAGTAATAATTGTTAGAATTAAATTTGTATTTAAATATTCAACCCGAATAGATCCGGACAATTAATTCCCCAACAATTTATCAATTATTATTTAAGCTATTGTTGATTATATATATGAACACCTCATAATTTGTTCTTACTTTTTAAAGTGGAAGTATTAAATTTAATGAGGCACATAAACACCATATAATATGCCATAAACCATATAAACTTTAATTACTCCTAAATGATATTATGAAAATTTTGCATAATAAATTTGACTTAATACTTTCTTTATAAAAAATTTAGGGCAGTACACACATCTATGTAAAACTAATCCATTTTCAATTATTCCTCCACCGATAGATCTTCACTAATCAATCTCAACCGTATATTTGTTACATAACTTATTCATAATAGTTTAGACTAATAAGCTAATGAAATTAATATCCTCTTAATTACTAGATTATTTCGAGGCAATATGTTGGTTCTCCCACCTATTTAAAGAGGAGTTTTACACTCCATATTTTCAAATTATATTAGTAGTATTTTCATATTATTTTTTGTGAATTAAGAATTAGGTTGTTTTGCTATATTTTTAGAACAATTCTTAGTAAATTAAATGTAATGTTAGGAATTTTATCAGTTTTATATGATATTAATGAGACTGTAACCGAACGAGTACCTATATTCAAGCCAATTGTTTATGATATACTAAAGCCACAATGTTTCAGAAATCTCTTCGATGAAACGAAGAATCTACAATTAATGGAAGATAAGGTCAACATATAAATTTTTTTGGTGATTATCTTTGTAATATTTTGAATTTTTTTATTTCCCCATAGGTTTGAAAATCTCCTTATATTCCATTTTCAATATTTTGATAGTTTTGATTTTATTTTTATTATTGCAATCTTAATTTATAAATATATAATGCACCTACAGATTTTCTTTTTTTATTTTTTCGCTCTTTTAATTATTTCATTCGTTGATCTTTTTTCTATTGATCAATCTTGGCTCTCCATTTATTAGATCAATTAGTCAATTATTCTTACACGTAAAATTAATACTTACCGTAAATTATTGAGGTCCATAGAGACCAAGTAATATGCTATAAACCATATAAACTTTAATTCAATAAAATCACCAAATGAGATCGTATCATTTAAACACCATGTAATATGCCACAACCATATAAAATTTAATAGTACATATTAAACATAATCACTCCTAAATGATGGTCATGTAGACAAAATTTTGTGCGGTAAATTTGTCTTAATACTTTCTTTATACCAATTTAAGAGCAGCACACATATCGATATAAAATCGTTCAATTTTCAATTATCCAACATAACGAAACACTTAATATTTTTGTTGATCTTGATCAATGTTTATTGATATAGTCCGCACGCCAAATTAGTGGCTTATTTCAAGGATACATTTGTTATTTAAGTCGCCACTTCAGAGTTCATTCTCCATTTTTTTCTCGCTCGCCTGCCGCTTGGGCTCTGCATTTCAAGTTCGTCAATTGTCTTCTCTCCTCTTTATAATTTTACTGATGATCTTGAATTATCTCTCCATGTTATTTTTTCTCAATTTCTTTATTTATTTATTTGATTACAGTATTTTCAGTTTATTGGTTCTAATTCATTTGTTATTTTCATTGAATTTGGGATATAGTTCTGCCACGCATGGATTTTTTTGTGCAGATGTTTGTATGTTCATCCAGATTCTATTACATTGGCGTTCTTCACGATTTTGCTTAAGATCATTTCAAGGTCTTTTCACAGTTTCCGACGACACTTGTCCAATCTTTCGGAACATTGGCGTGGCTATTATATTGATTTGAGTCAAGTTTGCTTGGGTCGCTATTTCATAATGCAATACTTTAATGGACCTTAGTTTTTTCAACCCACTTCTTTTACGTTTAAGCTTAAATTTGAGATTTGTAATAGATGTTAAATGCAATTGAAATATTGTATAACAATTTAGTAATATGATACTAATAAGTGTATGTCGTATCTGTTTTGTCGTAAAACATCTTGGAGTGTAAGGCATTATTTTGGAATACATATATATGATTTTTTTTTTGGTTAGATAGACGAGCAAGGGAGTGAAATTGTTTGTACTTTTTGAGATTTTTTTTTTTTTTACCATTGTAATAGCATCCTGACTATTGTGTCTCCTATTTTTTTGTTCTAATTTAGACGTAATATGCTGCTAAGAAATTATGAGACAATCAACACCCAAATAAACTAAAAATTTGCTACCGTAAAAAATTTTTTTTTTTTGAAAGAATTATATATTGTTATTTTTAAAAATTAAATAATCATAGGAATATGTTATTATTTGTTAATCTTATTTAAGACAATACTATAATTTTGAGCATAAAATTAAATTCTGAAATATAGCCTAGAAATATGTTTATTATTAATAATATATGTGTAATCTTTGCCCAATTATCCTCTTAATTCTTAATTTTTGGACATATATTTTTTAATATAAAGTTTCACTAATAAATGTTCATTAGATTCTTGAATTGTAAAAATATACATCAAGAGAATTTAGATTTCATATGAGTGTTAATTCACTCATAATTTATCATTAAACATTTGCACTCATGATTTTTCTAACAAAATTGAAGCAAATTTTGGTCTAATTTCAATTCTTTAATTATTTTCAATTGAGACAATGTTTAGCCTTCTTTTTTTCTTTTCATTTTTGGTCCAAAAAGGATCAAAATTGAGTGCAAAATGTACAAAGATCATCAAATAGTATTCTGCATTTTGGAGAATTTTCTTTAAAAAATTATTTTCTAATGTGAAAGCAAACATAAATAGAAAAAAAATTAAAGGTTGAAAATGGAGGGCAAAAAGACAACAAATATAGATGAAGTCTGACTAATTAAAAATTGGGGAAGATTCCATACAAAATTTTGCTGAAGGAATGTAATTTTCAAGAATTCAAAAAGTTTACGATGATGTTCAACGCGTTGACCAGTCTAAAATTGACATTGCCGAAAATTTATAGTTATCAATTGTTTGATAAATTATTTAATTAAACAAAACTCACATCAGCCTCTATGATTTTTTTTTAATCTATTTTGAAGAGTTTTGCTGATTTGGTTATTATTTTTCTCATGATGTGTAACACTATAGATGTCAGATATTTATTAACATTTTGGTTGGGTATAATTTTTTTATTAGTTTGTATTATAATAATAATAAAAATATAATGATGATAATGCACAAGTACTTAAATATATAAGTATAACTTATACAATATTATTAAACATGTATTGAAATAATACTTTAATAATGTGAATAAACAAATGGTGAACCAACATGATATACAATTGAATATATATTATATTTAAAAATAAATTTAGTTTATAAATTAGAATATGAAATGTAAATATATTGCATGCACAATATAAAAAAATAGTATAATAGTGCTATTTTTTTAACTTTCAATAATTTTGATTTTAGTCCGCTAACTTTTTTAAACTTTATAAAGTTTGCCGAATTCAATATTTTTGTCCTTGAACTAGCTAAAATAGGTTTATCAAATTCAACTTTTGCATCCTTAATTTTAACCAGATAAAATGACGAAAAAATTGATTTTTGTCCTTAATTTCCGTCCATGATGAATATTTGTTTTTCCTTTTTATTTTCATATTTTTTATTTTGTTGGATTACATAAGATACGTCAACGATTGATTTTTCATATAAAATAAGATTAAGGTTTAGAATTATAATAATCATAAATTTTCTTTCTTTTCTTTGCCCGTTTTTTTTTTTTTTTTTTTGATACCTAAAGAAAGCAGTTTATGCAACAACAAAAAAGTTAATCAAGTGCATGTTTTTTGTGATAAAATATTTATTTGAGACTTAAAATAAGATTCACAATCCAATTTTAAGTACTAAAGACTAATTACTTTGGTTCTGTCATGGAAATTTTTCATACATTTCACCTTGTTAGGCATTCACATAAAGATTCTAGCTCTATGAAATTTAAATTGGAATATGTCTTTAGATCAATCAGGGTGGGATAAATGAACAACACAAGAAAATTCAGATTTTTTTTCTTCTAAAACTGCCTCTAAATTAAATGTGAGGCTTTTACATTCTTGCAAATTCAAGACACTTGATTTTCACTCTTATTGTTTAACAACCTAATATTTTGGAAATTTTGATGAATCTGTTTACAAGTATTTTTTAAAGCCAATGTCGCAACTTGAGTTCTTACTGGGCGATGAAAAATTGTTCCAAATTTGAGAATGAATACATTTAATTTCATCTTTGTATGTTTCTTTATGATTTTTTTAGTCATCTATGCGTAAATTTGTGTTTCCAATTTCAGCACATAAATTGATTTTTTTTTCTGATTTTGTGGTTTATTTGACGGATGACAAGAGATTTTTGTCCTTTAGATGTATACTAAAAAAATATGCAAGTGGCACATGGTTGGTTAAGCCTTTGAAAATGAGATGCAAGTGCATGATTTGATCTCTAAAATGGATGTTGGTTGGTGTTGGTGAGTCCGGGGAGTAGCCAACCCTATTACTATTTTTTTTTTTTTGGAAAGTATGATGAAGTATCATTTCGATCATTCAAAGTTGAGGTTGTATTATGTACAATTAAGTTTATCAGCGTATGCAATTTTTTCTGTATAGTTACTCACTTGATTATTAGTAAGTTTTGTAGTAAACTGTTTCAATTCTCACAATAACTACTAAAATTGGGGAATATATCTTATGAACAAGTTTCAATGTTCATAAATCAATGTTTCTGCGAAAACTAAGTCAAAGTGAAATAGTAATATACTAAACGTTTTGATTTAAAAGACTTTTATCTCGCAAACTCTCTAAAGTGATGTCCTCTTTTAGTAACATCAGTATTTTCTAAAATCTCTACTTAAAATGAGAATTTGTCGATACATAAATTTTAATGTTTATAATTAAATTTTGTCTTTCTAAATTTGGTATTGTTAGATAGTATCAAGATCCATTACATCTATATCGCTACAAAGGAAATAATTACACAATGGAGTCAAGATCTCGAACATCTTCAAATTCAAGATGTATGATGCAACACTTTGATTGTGGCTTCAGTTTTTCTCAAATAGAAAGAAAATGTAATCTCATATTTAGCAAAATTTAGAATCAAGATTCCTCATAGTGTACATTTTCAGAATAGAAAAAGAAAAATATTTGTTGGTGAAGTTGTCTTTATTACTGACACAAGAATTAATTCATGCTTCTCGCTTTTTCAAAGAAAATGTCACCATTGGCAACTTTTCTGCTTTTTTTTGTACAACATTGATGGGTTTTTTTTTTCATGAAAGGAAGAGAGATATGAAAATGATTTTACTTATAACTTGATAAGAATTAAATTATGGGAAGATGGAATGAAGAATTACAGCTGGTATGACCAAATTAAGGATTTGAATCATCCATCAGCTCTTTTCAATTGCACATCCATTATAGATTTCAGTTACATGTTTTTTCATGTTCATCTTTGTGAATAATTTCAATTATCTTCTTTTCTATTTATGAATCTTGTATCTTTTGCTTTGTTTTGTAGTTAGATCAGTGCACTAAGTGGATGATTAATATCATCTTTGTTGTGCATTTCTATCCACCATTGTTACATTCATCCTAAAAGTTGATATCCGCATAAATCTTCTCAAATTGGTATTTTTTTTTAAAAAAAATTAAAATGCTTGATTGTGAGGCTATGACTTTAAAAACTAACAACATTCATTTTAATGTTTAGTATTGTCCTAAAATGTTTGCACTCATGATTTTCTAACAGAGTTGAAGCAAATTTTGGTATAATTTTTTATTCTTTTACGATTTTCAATTTTAGTCCATTTTTACATTATCTTTTTTCATTTTTTTCCAAAAGGCCAAAAATTGTGAGCAAAATGTACAAAGACTATTGAATGGTATTCTGCATCTTGGAGAATTTG
This sequence comes from Stenogyne calaminthoides, assembly GCA_037126765.1. Taxonomy (NCBI): domain Eukaryota; kingdom Viridiplantae; phylum Streptophyta; class Magnoliopsida; order Lamiales; family Lamiaceae; genus Stenogyne; species Stenogyne calaminthoides. The sequence goes on from JBBCBC010000007.1 coordinate 8,280,362, forward strand.
CATAAAAAAATATTTTCTGGTGCGAAAGCAAACAAAAAATAGGAAAAAGAGGATGAAATTAGAGGGTGGACAAGAAGGCATCATATATAAATGAAGTCTGACTAACCAAAAAGTGGGGAAGGTTCCACACAAAATTTTGTTGAATGAAATTTGATCGTAAAAATCCAAAAATTTCAGGATGACGTTTGATGAGTTGACTAATCTGAAATGGTCACTAACTCAAAATTGATAGTTGTTGACCAAGTGTTTAATAAATTATTTAATTAAACAAAAACTACACCAGCCTTTATGATTTTTTTGTTAATCTATTTTTGTAGAGTTTTTGAGTTGTATGTTATTTGGTTATTATTTTCCTCTGGATGTTTAAAATTTAAGATGACATGTGCAACACAACTAAAATGTCTTTTAGATATTTATTGATTTTCTTTGTTTGGTATTTTTTTATAATTTTAATGCATGAGTATTTAAAATTATAATTATAACTTATACAATATTATTAAATATGTATTAAAATAATATTTTAATAATGTAAATGCAACAAACTCTTAAGTTTGAACCAACGTGATACACAATTGTATCTACATTATACTTAAGAATACATTTAGTTTATAAATTAGAATAAGAAATGTAAATATATTGCAAATATATAATATTAAAAAATGGTATAATTTTTTTTTTCTTTAACTTTCACTAATTCTGATTTTAGTGCGCTAACTTTTTCCAACTTTAGATATAGTCCCTTAAGTTTACCAAATTCGATTGTTTAACCTTGAACTAGCTAAAATAGGTTTACCAAATTCAATATTTTCGTCCTTAATTTTAACTAGCTAATAGGACGAAAAAGTTGTATTTGGTCCTTAATTTCCTTCCAAGTTGATTAATTTTTTTCTTTCCATTTTCAATTATATTTTATTTATTTTGCTAGATTCAATATGATATGATAGTAATTGCATTTTCCTATAAATTGAGATTAATATTCAGAATTATAATAATCACAATTTTTCTTTCTGTTTTTGTCCTTTTTTTCCCCAATTACCTAAAGAATCCATTTATGCACAAAAGTTTAGTCAAGTGCAAGTTGTTTGTGATAAGATGTCCATTTGAGACTTAAAATAAAAATCTCGATCTGATTTTAGGTACTCAGGACTAATTACTTTGGTTCCATAATGAGATCTGGAGATTTTGGTCCTTCAGAGACTAAGAAAATATTCAAGTTACACATGGTTGGTTGTGCCCATGAAGGCAAGTGCACGATTTGGTCTCCAAAATGGATGTTGGTTGGTGAGTTTGCAATTCTAGGTTTGTCATTTCCAATTAATGCTACCAAAGATTCTACTTGCAATATTAATCATGATAGTCATCTTACCGAGCTTTCGATTTGAGACTGCTCTCATTATATAGGATGAAGCTCCGATGATATATAGATATTGTATTGAAGCTCTTGATACTACTTTGAAGGATATTATATGCAGTTGGTTGATCCGTTATCTTTTGGATTACTTTTTTAGTGATAAGACTATTATGGTTGGAGGCGATTCTAACAGATATTGCAGGTTATTCCAAAAGGAATGAGGTATGATATTGTTCACGTTACAATAAGTTCATCTTTTTTTTTTGAAAATGATTGTATCTTACTAAAACTTACAAGGAACATGCAGTTGTAGAATTTGGAATCGGCTGATAGTCTAAACAAATTGAGAGTTTTTTTTTTTCTAATTGGCTAACATCTATTGGAGATTGAAGTGTAGGATCACAATCTGAGTATGATTTTGATGTATAAATTTTGGATGATACTCTTTTTAGAGGTAGTGACGATCTGATTGGTCCTATTGTTGATAGTATTTATCCTGATTTTAAGAACATGATGGACGATCATGATTATTTGCAGAACTGAGCAATTCTTAATCCTACGTTGGATGTTGTTATGTCTATAAATGATTACATGATTCAAACTAATGAAAATGAATCACATACTTATTTGAGCTATAATACTTATCTGATTTTCATACACTTGAATTCTTGAATAGTCTAAAATGTTCGGGTGTTCTTGATCATGAACTGAATCTCAAAATTGGAACACCTGTAATGTTATTTAGAAATATTGACACTCAAGGGGTTTGTGCAATGGAACCAGGTTTGGACTTTTACTATTATCTTTTTTTTCGCCTCAAATTTTAAAGGTTGATATATATTAATTCATTAAATTTGTAGTGAAATGTTTTTTTTTCCAATATATGGGTTGGTTATTATGAGGATGAGTGATATGGTTCTTGAAGCTAAAGTTCTAACGAAAAGTAATGCCGAATAGTTAGCTTTGTTACCTATACTTATGTTAACTCCTTTTGGTCATAGATTGTCATTCAAAATTTCAAGGGAGATAGTTTTCATTAGTTGTTTCATATGGTATGTCTATATGTAAAAGTCAAGGACAATCGTTTTCTCATTTAGGAGAATTTTTGTAGAAGTTCGTTTTTAGTCATGACCAATTGTATGTAGTTTTTTTCCCGAATAACAAACCTCTAAGGTTTGGGTTCGAATATCCTATTGTGTCATGATGATAATAATAAATAATGAATAAACCTCTAATGAAGATCCTATTAGTTTGTGTCATGAAATTTTTAGGAATTATATAATTTTGTAATAATAAATATTCAAACATCACAACTTTTCATAACATTTTATTTTTGTTAAAGTCCTTTTCATATAGGATTTTACAATATTTATTATTTTGATCATTATACATAAATGAATTATTATATTTTCTCTAACATGAAAATATTAGATATCTTATATACATAAATATATATATTTTTGTGAATTTTTATGTTATAACCAGATACTAATATAAAGTATTTGTCGTAAATTTCCTAAATTTAATTTAGTATATATGTCAAAATTATATATTTCTAAAATTAATCGATAATTTTATCATGAATACAAATATTACATCAATATTTGAACTTTATTAAAAATACATTACATTAATACCACAAATCTAAAAAAATTGGGTTAATTGCAAAAACAATTACCATAAGTTACAACATATATTTTTTTTTCTTTACAATTCAAGACATCACATTTAAAAATTTTACAATTTAAAGAGTTTGCCTATTTTCTAGCAACAGTTAAATAATGCGGTTCTTGGAACTACTATATAAATGTCCATGTAAGATGTCACGACTGATGAATAAAATATTTTTTTTCATTGTTTTTTTAGCAAAAACAATATCTAAAAAAATGTTTATAAAATTTAGGAATAGAACCCCCATAACTCATCTTGGCAAGAAGAACGCTAAATCGTCCACCGTATCACAGCTCCGAATTCTTGAATATATAAAAATATATTTTAGATATTGTTTTTCTTAAAACCATATCTTTAAATTAAAAAAAATCATACTATTTATCAGTCTTGACATCCTCCGTGGAAATTTATATCAATTCCGGCAGCCACGGCACTTAATTATTGCCAAAAAATTGAAATTGCTTTGAGTAACATAACTTTAAAATGTCGTGTCTCAAATTGCAAAGAAAAATAATATGTTGTAATTGATAAAAACCTTAAGGTGGTGATATTATTTGAAATTAACCCCAAAAAATACTACAAAGTGCAGAATATTAATGTGATTAAATTTTTTGTAGTCCAGCAACTTTGCATCTTTTTAAAATTGATTCCGATTTTTTTGACTTTTTGATTTTGGGTCTGGTAAATTTTCAAAAAATTTGAAATTGGTCTTTTAACCTGCTGCGGTAGGTCATCAAATAGGTAAAAGTCACATGTGTAATTATTTTATTTTTTCCCTTCAATTTCGAAGCATCACCTAGACTTTTTTAGTTCTACTAATTTTGGATCGGATTTTGGATCGGGTTCAAAAACAACCTGAATATTAAAAGACAAAGCGAATAGAGTTGGTTTACTGGGTCTAAACTTACCCGAAAATTTAAAAATAAACCAAAGTAAGCAAAAATCACTGTTCCCCCTAAAAAAAACGCATAAAAATCCCAATGGCAATTCGAAATCAACATAAAAAAATAAAATAATTACACATTTAATGGTTACCTGTTTGGTGACCTGCTGCAATAGGTTAAAGGACTAATTCAAAAAATAATTAAAATTACAGGACCGAAATAAAAAACTCAAAAATAAATCAAGATCAATTTCAAAACGAAATAAAATTATTGTACTTAAAAAAATTTAATCATAATATTAATTCTTCTTTTCAAAGAATTTTCTTTAACAAATCACATTGTTATGAATAAAATTAAATGTAATTTAAAAATTATTAAAATCTTAATTAATGATTATAAATATTATAACAAGATGTCAATATAAAATTAAATTTTATGTTAATCCAAAACAATATTTTAACATCTAAAATGTTTGATAGCAACAATGACTGTGCGTCAGCACTGGTGCAATACTAGTTATACAAGTACAACATATGAGTTTGTTATATGTAAAAGTTAAGATTGTGAATTAAAAAAAGTTAAGGAATGACTCTATAAATTTAGGATGTCGAATAGTAAATTACAGTTTCAACTTGGTGGTGCGGGCGGTGCGGTTTGCAACGAAAAATCGTAATTGCACCAATTTTACGGTGCGATTTTGCATCAAAAAAATAACTGCAGTTTATGATAAAAATTATCAATGATGGTGCAATGCGGCTCGATGCGGGCAGTTTGGGCAGTTTTTGTAATTTAATGGTCACGCCTAAGAGACGTAAGGTTTATAAAATGAGACAATTTTACTTTTCCACTCGTATACACTTTTCCGTGGCTTCAACAAATAATGGATACATGAAAAAATCTCAATTTTTTTCTGCAATACGAAGAAACTATGATTTTTTTCTCATTTCAAGTGCAGTATAATAAGTCAAATGTAATGAAAATAATACATGTAATTCAAATATGTTAATTAAGCTCTAAAATGATATTATTTACGAATAAATTATTACACCAATAACAACTTACGATAACTTTTACTACATGTATCTTTTCATTAAAAAAAAAAAGAAACTCGCAAAATTCTTAAGATTAACTGAAATGTACCAACCAATTTAACATATCGAATTGTAACAATTAATTGGTAGAGTAATGGTAACCAAATAAACTTTAGTAACTCCGAAAAATTGGTTGGCATATTGAATTGTAACAATTAATTGGTTCATGTTATAACTAATAAGCATTCTTAAGGTCGTGATTTTTTTATTTTATTTTTTTGCAATTAACCCAAAAAAAGACTAATCTTTTTTAAAGAGTCGCATAAAACTATAAAGGGCCTGGAGAATTAACGGTATCAAAAATGAATTTAACATGATGTGCAAGCATATAAAGCTTCAAGTCATATTATGGGCCTCACGCTGATCCGGCCCATTTTAGTTTTTCAGTTGGGCCTTTCAGTTGACATGCATCATCTTACTGCATATATTTCGTTTTTCAATTGACAGTTAATTATTACTCTACAGTACAACACCATACCAATTATTAAATCAATCTGGATTTAAAAATATATATATATATATATATATTCGTCGACAAAAGAAAAAATTTAAAACCAATCAGGACTACAGCCCATTAAGCTAGGAGCTTATTTTAATGTTACGAATCCATTTAGAAGCTTCTTCTTTTTTCTATTATTTAATTAGATAAATTTACTTTGTAAAATGGATTTTTCATGCCTAAAAGTTATTACGACAAACTTGGGTGCACTATGGTGTAGGGATCTTAGATTTATACAACTCCCTCACGGAATTTATTTCTTTATCTTTTTTCTTTTCTCCTTTCACTTTTTTCTCTTAGATATGCATCTACTATCTTTTACATAATAAATTAAATTGTACAGTGTAATTAGTGATATCCCTTAATAAATGGAGACTATTGATAATATATTACCTACAGATTTTATTTTATTTTTTGGATAAGAGTAGCATTTACTTCAATATCCATTATTCCATGCAAAAAATCAGGGAATCTTGATTATTATATCTATTTACATGATAATTAATAATATAGGTGATAATTGCTTGAGTGAATGAAGGTTGAAAACTCCAAGTAATTGTTACCGCACGTGCAAGCATGAACCACAGGGAAGCTTAGCTTTCAATACTGAACAAGTAAGCTTCATGTCAAAATCCAAATTAATTTTATTTATATATATATTCTCTCTCTACACGTGGTGTGCGTGTGGCCAACATATATAATGGTCCAATCAAGGTGGAGTGCATGCATAATTGTAGGAGAATTAACCGGATTTGATCATGTGTGTTCGTGTTGTGCAGTAAATTTGCGCGGTTTACAACGTATTTTTTTAGGTGAATAGCACATTTAAACCAAAAAAATCTCATAATTTTACACCTTTATTGAAAAAGTTCCATATATATCATTTGTTTCAATTTAGTCTCGTATGTATTCAATTTGTGCCGATTTAATTCCAAATCGCCGGAGACCAGTCAAACCAGCCAAAAACGATGTCGTTTTGGATGATATTGATCGACCTCCGGCAGTACGGAACTAAATCGACACAAATTGAATAAATACGAGACTAAATTAAAACAAGTGACATATATGAGATTTTTTCAATAAAGACGCAAAGTTATGAAACATTTTTTATTTAAATCCCATAGCACAGTCATGTGATGGATTTATTTTAAATACGTTATAGACCCGTGTGAGTCTACTACACAACGCGGTGATATACAATACATAATCCAAATCCGAATGAATTAACCGGATAGAGTTGCAGATTCATCAAGAAACCTGGGAATATTCCAACATATGATTAACCCTTCCCTTTTCTTGCATTTTTGTGTTTACATTCGATTAAAAAATGTAATGTTTGTTAGTTTTTCACACACAAGCACATGTGTCTGCTTTTATCAGATCAATGATTGTAAAATCTTTGGTAATCAAGTTATGACACATTAGTAGTGGCTAGCCTGGTAACACCCTTTCTTCAAAACTTGAACTCTAAGCAAGAATCTGTTGATTTTTTTTTGTTTTATTTTTTGTAAAAATGGTTGACAGTTTGAGCATCAAGCCATCAATTACCTAGCTATATCTAATTTACAAACTCCTCCATTTTTTAAAATAGAACTTTAGTGTTTAATTTATTTCAATATTTATATTCCACTTTAATTACATATTCAAACCATGCAATAGACTACGAGTTTCAAACACATATATATATATATATATATATATAATAAAATACAAAATATAATGTGAAAATGTAATGCAAGATTTGAATTTATTTAATTTGTTCGTGACTCATGAGCCATTAATGGTGGCTTCTTTCTTCTTTTCTTTTTTTGGGTATTTGTAATCCGCTTTTCAATGTTATCTGAAATTGTACAGAAAAAAATAATGTAGCAATGTTTTAACCACTATAAGAAAGTCTCTGGAGACCTGTAAATGCCACCTAACAACTTTCTTGAAATTTTCGGCAATTTTTAACGACACTGTTGACAAAATTCATATTGGAAATTTCAATCAACAAAGTATTAAAAATTTATTTCTAATATTGCTGGATGATTACGAGTGGAATTTACTTTCCAGTCAAAAAAAAAAATATCAACATTTTATTCTTCTCAGTGTGTACACATGAAAGAGTTAAAGGCCACATATTAAGGGTTAAATTATGTTATAGTTTAACTTAATCAATTAAATTAGTTTATTCATATATTTTCTTGTGAATCTTCAAAAAGGTGCAACAATTCACTGATGAAAATCAAAGAATCAGAATTTAGAGACATACATAAATAGTTAGAAAATGCTCCTATATGATCTTAAATCAATGGGAAAATGTACACTAAATGATCAAGTTCCTAATTAAATTTATAGAAATAAATAAATTAGGACTATATACATTAGTTTTGGAACCACGAACCATAATGGACTAAAATACGGCCATAGAAGGGGATAAACATATTTTTATATTATAGCATAAAAAAATGAATATGTAATTCATCAATAGCTCCACAAGGAATCCAAATCCGAAATATTTGGACTAAAAGTGAGACCTTGAAGCAGTTGATCATCGAAAGCCTTTTTCGACGTGATCTCATTCGTCATATTATCCGTGCTAAGTCCCGTGTCTTGTGAATGGCTCATCATAGAGTTATTAGTCGAAAAATGCTCCATTTTTGGTGCTACTAGCCTCAAATTAACTTGATTGTCTCCTCCAAATGTACGCACGTTGATCATGGGATCATTCGGGATATTCATATGATGATAGCCAAGAGATGATGAGGCTTGGTAAGGAGGAAGGGCAATTTGGGGAGATGAAAAGGGGTGTATAGGGTAGTTTTGAGGGGGTACAAAGAAGTTTCTTTGGTCATATTGCATGTGAACATTGTGATTGGTCAAAAATGCCCTTGATGATGGTGTGATGTTTGCCTTTGATTCACCTTCATCTGTCAATGGTGGAAGTGTGGTAGGGGTGTCTAATAGATGATCTACAAATGAATCGATTCTCGATAGCTCTGGGCTTCTTCTAATTCCCGTGCTCTTGTGGAAAATACGTGACACGACGAATTCCTCCTATCAAAAGAATTAAAAGAGTCAGTCCTGTTGTACGGTGCAATTGGTGCTCACTAATACTTCTTATTGAAAAAACTAATACTTTTAAACGAAATAACTAATACTTTTAAATGAAACATGACTAATACACTATGATAGAATAACTAATACCTTTTAGTGAAAAAACTAATACTTTTAAACGAAACAACTAATACCTTTTGAAATTATTTGCAACGGAGGAAACGAACGTACCTTTGCTGATCTAGAGAAGTTGTAGTTAGAAAAATTGCCTTCGAGCCTGAATTCATGCATGACCCAATTGGTTTTCTCTCCTTTAGGGGCTCTACCTTTGTAAAAAACAAGGGTCTTTTTCATGCCAACCAAACAGTTCCTAGATTTGTAGATCTCCTTGTCTTTCCCAGTTGCCTTCCAGTACCCTGATTCTGTTGCTCTATTTGTTCTCATCCCTGTTGGATACTTTCTGTCTCTTTGGCAGAAGAAAAACCATTCCTTTTCTCCCATCTTAGCCTTTTCTGCACAACCACCAAATTCAAATTAAACACATCATTTTTAGACATTAAGATAGGGTCCAACCTTTTGCTTTTATTTTTTGACTTGTAAAATTTGAAATAAGTGTTCTAAATGACTACTTCTGCTTCTAACTACCTATGAAAAAACGTTTCTTAAACTAATACCACAAGCAACACTTGCTTTTATCCATTTTTTATTTTTTAAAAAATTAAACATCCCATAATCTCATCACTAAGAATTGCTTTTAATAGTTCATTGCATGACTTTCAAAGTAATTAAAGATAAATTTTAAAAAATCAAGAATTCAAAACCACCTAAATCAAGATTCTTTCTATACCTGATCAAGAAAATCAACCTTTAATTTAATGTCGAGGGATTATAATTTGTGCGACTAAAAGTCTTTAATTTTGTTTTAGCATGTACATAGTGATGAATTAAAGCAAGAGAATTAAAGAGAGATTAATTACTTGGTAGATCCCATGGTTCAGACTTGTTAAGATCAGCTTCTCCGATAGCCTTTGCGACGAAACGTGGATCGATGACCTTGTTCAAGAGATAGTGCATGATGATCTCCTCATCGGTTGGATGAAATCTGAAACCCGGAGGCAGCTCTAATAACTCCGATGGACCTGCACCACCTGCCCCGACTTCCATTTCTCTCTATCTAAATATTTATATATATGTGGAAATTAAAGAGAAGTAAGTAGATCAAAATATTCAAATTATGATATATCTACTATTGGAAAAGGAAAAGTAGCAAATGAAAGGAAGAGAAATGGGATAAGGGGTGTTGTTATATAGAGACTTGTTCAAGTTTCTTGGACACAAAGGAAATTGGGAGGGAAGGAGTGGTGGGAATAGAATTATATTGCTATTGCTATTGCTATTGCTATTGCTAATAAGGGACGAAACCAGTTTAAGACTTTTTCATTAAATTATGGTTTCAAAACATGGTGGGGATTAATGCATTCTCCTCTAAGATATTATTATTACAATTTACAGTTAACCTACTACATTTCTGGCCGCTGGGGTTTTTCTAAAGACTAGTTCTATTGCTATATAAATATTTCGAAAAAAAATGTTTTTTTTTTTTAATTCTACAAAGTCCTGTAAATCGACTTTTACAAATTGAAATTAGTCCTTAATCCTGTAATTCTTAGTTTTTAGAAATCTTGACCCAGTAATTGGTTATAATATATAAGATAACAAATAATATTCGGTGGATAAACTCTTTTACATGGACGAATCAAATTATGGCACGTTAGCATCAACCTTATATTTCACCTGATATAATCGGTTAAATAATCAATTAATACATCAAAATTTTAAAATTATATGACTATTTTCAATTCGTGAAAATCAACATGACTAAATTTAAAATAGGGGTAATTTACCGTAAAATCATATAAATAATGTTAGTGTTTATATATAATTAAGCTGTAAAATCATATAATCAACATCAACCTTATAATGATTTTTTTTTGGTTCAAGTTGAGGAGTTTGAGCTGATGTCATGCTTATTGGGGGGGGGGGGGGGGTGGGAAAAGGGGTGTGTTGGGGAAGAAACACGTTTGCGGTTTGGCCAACGCGGAACACTGAGGAAAATACCTGGATGTATTTAATTTCTTGATTATATATACATAGTCAACAATTGAATAAATCGATAGGGGACTACAAAAAGTACATATATAGAATAGATCGGAATATGTCAATTTCGTTGATTAAATGAGCATTTAGATTTTTATTTATGCTCGGATTTACTATTCTATATCTTAGATTAATGACAAGTGTACATCACATAGTATCTAAAAATATGATAATAACACCTTAATATAACCAGATGATCTATTAATAAAATTATATTTATTTAAGCAAAACTAATTAATTCCTACCAAATCTCATTCCAAAAAAATCTTATAAAAATATTTATAATAAATTAATTTTAACTACATATAGTTAGAACGTGAAATACATATAAAATTTATATGTGCTTATAATTAAATTTAATGTAATTAATATAATATTTTTATCTAAATAATACAAATGTTAGAACGTGAAATTATAAACATATATCATTGATATACATATATTTTAATATATTAAGATGTACAAATTTTAGAATGTGAAATTTGATTATAAAATATAAATACGTCAAAAATAAAAAATATTTTTCTTCTTCTAATAAGTTTTCATATTTTTTTATTAGATTTTAGTGTATACATGATAGACTATATATTACTGCAATATACCGTACTCTAATTTATTATAATTAATAAAATTAATTTTTTTATTAATGTATATATGTAGCTTTAATTAATTAATTATTAAATATTTTTATAAAATTTCTTTAGAATGAAATTTGGCCGGAATTAATTAGTTTTGCTTAAATAAATATAATTTTTTTAATAGTTTATCTGGTTATATTAAGGTGTTATTCACATATTTTTAGATATATTATGAGATGTACACTTGTCATTAATCTAAGATGTGGAATAGTAGATAAAATAGGAAAATGAAACAGTGAATCCGAGCCGTTTTTATGCTACACATCATCAACTACATTTTAATTAATCTTTACGCGGAGGCTTTTTTTTCCATCTATGTTTGTAATTAGTTCATGCCTCATGGCCTATTCTTGATCTATTAATTTGTCTTTTTGAATATTTTAATTTTACATTTTCTATATTAACTTTCGAGTCGAAACTTAAAAGGACGAACTTTAACATGAGTGAGTTTTTTTTTTTTTAAAGCCAAAGTAAATATATTACTAATCAAAGCCTAAATCGGCATCAACATTAACTTTTTTTTTCTTTTTTTTTTTTAATTATCAGTAGAAAATATATTTCCGTGGTGTCAAAATCAAAGTTCTTTTAAAAGGTAACAGACCAGTTTATGGATAGCAACGGGCAGGATCGGGCAGGATTTGGCAAACGTCATCACTAATTTATTTTATATTACTTTAAAAAATGAAATATTTTTATATTTAGTGTCAAAATGATTCATTCAAAAAATATAATTATTTAAAATAACATTTAATATTGAGATATTTAAGAAATAACATATATAAAATACAACTACGCAAATATTAATATACTATGAGACATTTATATATGACTCATGAGCATGTAAGGCTTTCAAAACCCAATAATATTTTGAAAAAAAGTAACGATCTTGAGAATTAAATTTGTATATGAACTATATCATTATTATATATAGAGATACACTTGTATGAGTCTATCTCACGGTAAGACGTGTATAAATTGGGCATTGACGATTTAACACTTTGGAAGAGGTGCATGTGATTTGTGTTAATTAAGTTGTACCCCGTCTCATGCATGAGACCGTCTCATATGAGTTTTTGTCTTATATATAAATTATTTTATTATATTTTTTTTAAATAATGATAGTGTTTATTTGTAACAGTGATATTGATAAAATAGAGTCAACCGTGAACTTGGGCTCACACAATTTTTTTCTTTAAAAAAAAGTATAACATAAATAAACATAAATACTTAGTGCATCTTATTATGAAACCGTCTTACTCAGAAATACCTCCATTTACATTTATATTTATATTTATATTAAATATATATCTACAAATATATAAAAAATATCAGACCTGAGTCACCTGACTGATCGGATCCAAATTAACTGGATTGTCTCAAGCGGGTCTAGTTCATCCAGGATCCAAATTTGAACTCTCAAGTCCATTTCAATCACTAGTCTACGCAGTATGTTAATGTGATAATGATTCGAAATTAATGTCCAAATTACGTGTTTAAAATTGTAATATCTAAATTTATTTGGACAGGGAATTGAGTCAATTGACAAAGCTAGGACCAGCTTCACGTTAAAAGTTATGCTACAAGCCTACAACGACTTCTACAACAACCAATATAATAGTTACGAATTAGTTAAAAACTGTTACAACTTATAAAATATAAACAAATTAGGGCAAATTAATCTACTTCAAACACGAAGTTTTGCACAAAGATCATTTATCGATCTATGAATCAGCTTGTTCTATTTCAGCGATTTGAAAATTGATCATGAAAAGATTAATGGATTTACTTTTGCGCTGAGGGCAAATTGTGTCGTAAAAAAAGTCGTCGAACTCAAGATTTAACAAAGATTTCAATTAACAAAGTAAAGTATAAAAAAAAAATCGCAAAGAACTAATCAACTCCGCAGATATTTATTAATTAATAATTATTACAAATAACAATTTTATATTATTAATAAAGATGCAGTCTAGTCAAATGTGGATAGTTCAAGTGGTTAGAGCTCCACCACCCAGACCGGACGGACCGGTTCGAGACAATGGAGAGGAATATTTATTCCCCTTGTTGGGCCGTCCCGGCCCCACTTGAACTTTTTATTTATTTATATATATTTATAATTAAGATACATTGGCCCCCTCTTGTGGTGATTGTGATTTGTAGTAAAACAAACATAAATTGTGTATTAATGTTTTAATATTTTGAAAGGATGGGTAATATTTATCTTAGAAAACTATTGTATTCTATATTAAAAAAAAAAATACAATCTACGATAAAGTGTTTGTCTCTTTTAAACAAAGCAATTTAAATTAATATTTTTTTTAAACATGTAACTTATTCTCATTAAAACATGCAAATATTTTAAAAGAAAATAAATTATATATTTTTAAAATAAATATTTATATTTAAGTTGTATGGTGCACGAGACACAAAAAAATCGAACTACTCCTAATATATATAACTACTACTTTGTTAAAAAGGGAACTCTTTATTGACTTCAAGTCTTTAGAGAATAAAATATGCACCAAAATCCAACAGAATCTAGTTGACATGTGATCTAAAAGATTAAAAGCTATGAGATGGTGATAGAAAGCGCTTCGACTCGTTCTATATATATAAAACAATTCCTTAATTTGTATTTTCACTATATATATATATATATTAAATTTTGAGTATACAATATTAATACCGAATTAAAAGTGGGGGGAGTATCATCTAGATAAAGGTGGGAGGAAACATATCACTTTAATACAATGTTAATACCGAATTAAAAGTGGAGTATTCTATTTTATACTCCCCCTATTAAAAATGATGAGTAGAAACTCATGAATAGAAGTGGTCCCCGATAACAATGGGACGGAGGGTAATTAATTATCTTACATTAAATATGAATTGATTGTTTTAAAAAAAATTAATTAAAAAGTCATAAAATATTATTTATTACATAGATGCAACATGAAGTTAAAAATTTAATAAATATATTTTTTAAAAATGTAGCTTATGTTCATGTTTAAAATAATATAAATATTTCAAAAGAAAAACGTTATATATTTTTTAAAATACATATTTATATTTAAGTTTGCGGTCTTTTAGAGGTTTTAAGAAAAAAAAATAAAACTAAGATATAAATATATATAACTTTTACTTTGTTAAAAAAGGAACTCTTTATTGTTTTCAAGTCTTTAGAGAATAAAATATGCACCAAAATCCAACAGAATGTAGTTGACATGTGATCTAAAAGATTAAAAGTTATGAGATGGTGATAGAAAGTATATTTTACGACTCGTTCAAATATATATAAAACAATTTCATTGTTAATTTATAATTTATATCTATATATATATATATATTAAATTTTGAGTATACAATAGTTTTAATACCGAATTAAAAGTGGAGGGAGTATCATCTAGAAAAAATATTGTAAGGAAACATATATATTTAATACAATGTTATTAATAAATTTAAAAGATTAAAAAAATATTAAATTAAAAACGAATTTAACCCATATTTATAATGATGATTCAGAAACTCCATTTGAATAGAATTTGGTCAGCCTTGCAAAATCAACCGATATGATTTTTCTTTCGATTTTTTACTCTTCACTCACATGATTAAAGTTTAATAAATTTTTAAATCGTTTTAAATTTATCTTTTTGTGATCTTTAGTTTGAGGAATCCTATATGTATAAATAAAAATAAATTAAGTTCATATAAAAAAATATGAATTACGAATCTTTGAAATAAATATTAATAAATTATAATGGATTGAAAAAATTATTTAGAATAAATTTGTAGTATATCTTACGTTAAATTAGAAAAAGAATTTAAAAATTATTTAAGGTAAATTTTGAATATAAATTATATACTTTTATTTAATTATAAAGACATGTTTACACATATATCATTATATATTTACGCCCCCACTTATAAAGATATACTTACCACATATATCCATATATATATATATATTCAAACGAATCTTTGAAATAAATATTAATAAATTATAATGGATTGAAAAAATTCTTTAGAATAAATTTGTAGTATACCATACGTTAAATTAGAAAAAAAAAATTTAAAAGTTATTTAAGGTAAATTTTGGATATAAATTATATACTTTTATTTATAAAGATATGTTTACACATATTTTATTATATATTTACACCCCACTTATAAAGATAAACTTACTCATATATCCATATATGCCCTGACAATTTTTCTAATTTTTATGATTTTTTTTAATTTTTACGCCCCAACAATTTGTCTCGTGGCCCTATATATATTGCCAGCTAAATCGTGACTTTGGGTCCCCCAATTTTGTATGTTACAAGATTTTTTTTATATTGCATACGGAGTATTGAGGCAAGTAATTTGAGTCTTCTAATATATTAATAGCAATTAATATTCACGTTTTGTATATATTATAGGAAATATTTAGGTAAGTAATTTTAGTTATGAATTCGATATGAATATTTATTTCAATTGTGTAATTATTTTGTATATGAAGTTTTTTTATATTTATAGGAAGTATTGAGGTAAGTAATGTAAGTGTTTAATTAGTTGTGGATGGGTTTCTTCTAATTTGTTCATAGATATTAATATTCATGTTTTGTATATATTGCAGAAAGTATTAAGGTAAGTAATTTGAGTTATGAATTCGTTTTTAATTTTATGAATTTTTTAATCTAATTTTGTGTTGTATATTTAATCTTATTTTTTTTTTTTTATATTGCAGGGAGTATTGAGGTAAGTAATTTGAGTTATGAATTGATATGAATGTTTATTATTGAACAAAGTATTGAGGTAAATAATTTGATTGTTAGTAATTGTGTAGGAATTTCTTCTAATATGTTTGACTTAATCTGATTTTATTATTTTATATTGAAGGGGGTATTGAGGTAAGTAATTTGAGTTATGAATTAGTTATAAATGTTTATTGAACTTGTGTAATTATTTTGTATATTGCAGATTTGAGTTATGAATTGGTTATGAATATTTATTATTGCACGGAGTATTGAGATAAGTAATTTTAGTGTTGAATTAAGTGCATGTTTTGAAACACAAATGGAATAATGAGAAACACTTATTTTTTAAGTTGGTAAGACCCAACTTTTTCAAAAAATAAGTGCTTCTACAATACAAGTGGGGTTTGAAAACTCCACCTAATTGTGGAGGAGTTTCTTTAATACTCCCTCCGTCCCATTAGTTTGTTCACATTTACTGTTTTCTCGTGTTTTAGCGAGTGAATTTTTTATTAGTATTTGAAATGATAAAATAATTTGTAAGGAAACATATAATAGAGGAGAGGTAAATCTATCATACCCCTCCTTAAAAGTCACTTAATCATTTCAAATACTAATAAACAACTCACTCGCTAAAACACAAGAAAAAAAGTAGTGTGAATAAGTTAATGGGACGAGGAGAGAGTATGTTCTATTTAATCTAATTTTATTATTTTATATTGTTGGACTATTGAGGTAAGTAATTTGAGTTATAAATTAGTTATGAATGTTTAATGTAATTGTGTAATTATTTTGTATATTGCAGATTCAAGTTATGAATTGGTTATGAATGCTTATTATTGCACGGAGTGTTGAGGTTAAATAATTTGAGTGTTGAATTAGTTGTGGAGAAGTTTCTTCTAATATGTTATATTTAATTTGATTTTATTATTTTATATTGCAGAGAGTATTGAGATAAGTAATTTTAGTTATGAATTGGTTATGAATGTTTATTGCAACTGTGTAAGTTTTTTTATATTGCACGGAATATTGCGGTAAGTAGTTTGGGTGTTGAATTAGTTGTGGAGGAGTTTTTTTTAATTTGTTCTTAGCGATTAATATTCACTTTTTATATATATTGCAGGGAATATTGAGGTAAGTAGTTTGTGTGTTGAATTAGTTGTGGATGAGTTTCTTATAATCTATTCATATCTATTAATATTCATGTTTTGTATATATTGCAAGGAGTATTGAGGTAAGTAATTTGAGTTATGAATTCATTTGCAGGGAGTTTTTTTTTTTTTTTATTGTACGAAGTATTGAGGCAAGTAATTTGAGTATTGGATTAGTTGTGGAGGAGTTTCTTCTAATCTTTTCATAGCGATTAATATTCACGTTTTGTATATATTGCAGGGAGCATTGAGGTAAGTAATTTGAGTTATGAATTTGTTATGAATGTTCATTCGTAAATTGCTCTGAGTGAATTGAGGCAAGTAATTTGAGTGTTGGATTAGTTGTTGAGAAGTTTCTTCTAATCTTTTCATAGCGATTAATATTCACGATTTGTATATATGGATAATTTTTTGAATTGTTATGAATGTTCATTCAGAAATTGCTCGAGTGAATGCAGTGTATGGATAATTTTTGTATTGGTGATAGTGTAGAAAGTCTTGCAGGCAACTGCAAACCTCTAACCACTTTGAGGATTGTATTAGAGTTTTGTCTTTATTTGCTTTATTTTTCTCATCAAACTCATTGATATATAACAATCATATCAGTTATAAATATTTGTTGTGTTGTTTACCTGGACACGATATTTTATTTATTTAAGGGAAGATGTTTTTTTTCCGCACTATAACTTTGTCACTTTTGATATTGGTCCTATTGATTTATTCTTTTTCGTCCGGTAATTTATAAACTTTTTATTCAAATCGTCAAGCGAAATATCATAATATTCCTAAATTGCTGAAAATCACATATTACTCTACATGTTAAGCGGAAATAAAGATAACTTTGTCACTTTTCAATTTTGATCCAACTTCAAATTAAAAAGAAGTTAAAGTTGATCAAAGTCGAAATTGAGAAAAAATAGTTGAATACATATTTATTTCTCTTATTTCACTGCCTACTAACCTAAATTTTTATTTGAATTTTTCAACAACAAATATTTTTTTATATTAACTTTAAATTTTTGAAGAGAATAATTTTTTATCTATAAAAAATATCATTTTTTAGAAAAAAAAAACACTTTAATCGATTATCAATAAAATTTTAATATAAATTAATTTTGCAATCATAAATGTGCATCACACGGGTTCAATTACTAGTATGAAGTAAAACTACAATATCATTGTGCGTGTATATACTGGCAAGGTATCTTATAAAACTTGATAATGGTGAAACTCTTTTTCTAATTATATCATCTATTTCACTAAATCGTAAATTACTTATTTTTATTAAATAGTGTCATCAGGGGCGGACACACATTGGGACAAGGTGGTGGGGCAAATGCCTTGTCTGGATTTTGTAAATCTAATATATATATTCTATGTAAAATATTTTCCCAAATTGTTGTTTAGCCTAGTGGTTGGTCTGGCGCCTTTATTTGCACATGATCCTTGGTTCGAGTCTCAGTTTGGCTTCTTGTTATTATTTTCATATACATATTTTATTATTATTTTCATGTATGTATATTAATCCTACACATATTTATTAATGCTATACATTCTTTTTTTTTTGCTTTATTAACCAGTATAAATAGGGTAATTTATTTTATAATATTGTAGACTTTTATATTTTATTTAATATAAAGTTATTTTTAATCACATCTCTTATATATATATTAAATAGATAGATATAATATACATTATTGGTGAATTTTTGTGTGAGACGCTCTTGCGATGGGACGATTCATAAATTAAAATTAAAATTCAATTTTTTCAAAGTGTTAAACACAATTTTCAAATTATATTATGTCTCACCATGAGACTGATTCACTCAAGATAAATTATAATAATTGGATTTTTACTATTAAATCTAAAATTAATTGCAAATTTTTTTTTTTTTTTTTATAGTATAAATTTGTGCCTTACCTGAACTTTGTTCCTGCGTCCGTGTCATCTGTTTTTACTAAATTGTGTTAGTTGTTTCAGTAAATAGGATCCCCATTTTCACACTTGTGTGTTTTTATACTATGAAAATAATTAATATGGTCTATCTTTTATCCGAACATTTATTGTTTTGCATTGATTTTAAGAAATAAATTATTTATTAGTAATAAAGGGGATACAATTACTTTTTAATTGAAGTTAAATGGTAAACTAATGATATTTATATAAAGAGTCACTCTCCTGTTTACTGAATTCAATTTTAATTTGGATGAATTATGCACTCTAAACCTTAACCCCTAAACAATGAACTCTAAATCATATATGAACCATTCGGGCCGGGTGAACCATGAATCACTCGGGCGGGCCGGGTTTGGGTTCGGGTTGAAAAAAAAAACCTAAAACTGAAATTAAAGTTAAAAGAAAACCGAAATTGAAAAAAAAACTAAAACTAAAAAAAAAAAAAAGAACTCCTAAAATTAAATTGCACCAAATTAATTTGATGCCAATGATGCCCAGGAGAATTTGCCTTATATAAATTAAAGGATATAAAGTTAATTATAGTGTGAAAAAATTAATGATATTTAATATAATATTAAAATGTTTAAAGGGTTTTGGTTATTGGGAAAAAAGATATTTTATTGTCTTTTATAAACATATTCAATTAAGTTTTGTAGGACCTTTAAAAAAAATTAAGTTTTGTAGGAACTTTTTTTTACAAATGTTCAAATATAAAAGGGATCGGGGAGTAGTATTTAATAAAATAGATAATACAATTATCAAAAACTAATCACATCGTGAACAAATTTTACGGATAAAACATGTTATTCAGAGGTATGTTAGTCCTGTTTGAATTTGATGTCGGCCGACCAAACGAATTAGATAGTGAAATTGTGATACTCACCCTTATCCTTTTAAATTAGTCGTATAAAATGAGGGTTTAGGTTTTGACTTTGAGAAATTCTAAAAGCACAGCAAATTTAAGATTAAGCTTCAATCTTCATCTTCCTATAGTGACGCTGACGCACCATGGCGTCATCAATATGTCATCTCCTCTTCAACTCCAGCTGTGCAGCTGTGCCTGTGAGTGGAATAGAATTAATGCCTACTATTTTGTTATTCTTGTTATACATACACCTACGTACACACATTTCAAATATTTTGCCGCATTTTTAGGAGACTTTTTTCCTTATTTTAATTAAGTAAGTGGAATATTACTCATGGTGAATATAAATAATTATTATGTTATTAGTAGCTCTTACATACGTGGAGAAAGTGTATCATGCAATTCAAGTATATTTTTTAATATATAATTTGTTACACTAAAATATGAAGCTTATTTACATATAAACATGCAACTTGTGTTAGTAAAAACGAGTTGTGTATTTAAGCATAAAAAAGTTACATAATTTCGTAAAATAAATTGCATATTTAAAAAAATTAACTTGAATGACATACAATATCTTATCATAAAGTTTATAGCTTGGAAGAATATCTTTCAAAAAATATTGATTTGGATCATATGATTCAATAAGCGGGTTGTTGTCGGTCGGATCGGTCCGGCTGCTACTTAGCAAACACATCAAAATTAATTTAGAGTGTTTAATTAAAAAAATGGTAATGAAGCTCAATATAATGGTTATAAATTGATGATTGAACATAACAAATAGCATGTTATCATAGCATTTAAAGTTTGATGTGAGCGTGACTCGTGAGACGATGTCGTTCAAGGATTTTCCTAAACTAATTTATATATCAAAAAATAATAAGATTTTTCATACATTACGATTATGTTTATTTCGAGTTAAAGAAATCTGATTCTTAATTTGAAGTTTAAAATTCGTTCTAGTTTAAACTTTCAAAACCTGATTTCAAAAACTCGATGCTACACCTTATAAATAACTTATAAAAACTAGGAGTATTATTAATATCATTATTGTCACACTTAATGAATAATATAATAATGCACAAAATTAAAATAAATCCTACTTAAAAATTCAAAACACACACGTATTTTAAATTTTTCTAGATTTAAAAAAATTCTCAAATTCAAAAACTAATTTTTAGAAGTCAGTAAAAACTTAAAGTAGCTCATGTCAGCATCGTTATCAATTAATCACTAAAATCAAACTTCGACTAAGAAACTATGACTAAAGAAAAAAAAAATTCAAACCGACAATCTCTAATAAATTATTAGGAAAAGAGGGATTAAAGACGACTTAATCTTATTATGATAACCTAATTACAACCTTGAGAAAAGTCAAAATAATAGGCATCGCCACATAGGATAGGAGTGGCACCCATAAGTCGAATTCCTCAAAACCAATCCTGTTTTAATTTAATAATATGTGTGAGTTATACATTAATTAAATATCTCTTATTTATATTTTAATTATAATTTTATTTAATTGATTAATTTTGAACTGTATCGCATAGTACAATTACAAAAATGAGCATTTTTCAGTTGTCTTACTATTTATAAGAATAAATGTTTATATTTTATGCATATATCTTTGTTCATATTATATGGATATTATACTAAAAAGTTCCAGAATATGACATCCGTAATTAAAGTAATTTCTCGGTTGGCGTATAAATTTGCAAGCACAAATTCTCTCGTGAAACTTATTCATAGTATGAAATTAATATCATTACATTTATAAATTGGTATCACTACTTTTATAAATTAATATCAATAGCATTTAATATTATGATCTTAGTTTATACGTGCAATTATATCAGTTGATAATTATAATTAAATTAATTTATAAATATAATGGGATAAATTTCATACTATAAACAAATTTTACGGAATATTTACTCAATTGCAAGTCTAAAAGTAAAATTACTCTAAAATATTGCTTAGAGTCAAATTAATTGACAAATTATCTTGTTAGTTTGGTGGGGTTGTAGAAAAATATACATGTTGCCACTTACCAAAAGCCTCACTAGCCATAACTGCTCTCAACTGTTTAACCACCAATTTTAAGTAACATTTACCACAGATATTTTAATTGCGCCAATTTTTGGACGGAGTTCTATATCTATATCAATATGACCAATCTCTATCATTGAATTTACACACTCCTCGATTAAAAAAAATAAAAAATCAACACGATCTAGAACAAAATTTTATTTTTTTTAAAAATAATATTTGTGACTTTATTTATTGATAATGTCAGAATAAAATTTGATTACTTTACAAATTTCATTTCGTGAGCGTAATTTGTTTAAAATTTTAAAAGAGAAAGATACATTAAAAGATTGTACATTGGTATGTAATTTTTTATGCATTTAATTTATTGTGTGTCTTCTCTCCCTGAAATTTACAAAAGATAGAGGATTTACAGCTTCAATATTTTTCAAGTCTGATTTTGCTCCAATTTTGTCCAAATAATTTCAATGCAGTTTGCCCTTTATCTAAAACAACTATGACAAGACCCAATTTCAAAAACTCAAATTTGGTTTCATCGTGAACTAAATTAGTTCGTTTTGGGACAATTATTAAAAGGCCTATAAGCTACATTGTGGGCTGGCGGCCCAATAATGTAGATTTATTCTTGCTACCAAATTACCAATCTTTCCATAACTCCTGCAATTTTTACCCTAATTTATTAAGACAAACTCTTGAATGCACTCAGTGCCGCGTGCAATAGTTTTATCAACTATTAATTGTTTCGTTCAACATTATTAGTTGATCGGTATCAATTATTTTCATTGGACAACATGTGTTTTTATTGAATAATATTAATTGTTTTAATGGTGTATATATAGTTGCACTGTGCAATTGGTGCACAAAAACGTACCTATTTTTTAAAGGAGGTTATCCTTAACAAACCTACATTAATATAAGAGTAGCACTTGGATGCACTAGTTGTATCGTGCTTCTAGTACACAATTAATAATATTAAATGAAAATATCAAAATTGTTCAGTGAAAATAAAAAATACTCCATCCGTCCCCAAAGAATCTCAGACATTTTCCTTTTTTCGTCCGGCTCTTTACCAACTCAGACGCTTTTAAAAATGAAAAGAATCTCACAATCTCCACCTTTCATCCCCTTTGAAAAGTCAACAAAACACTAAAAAACTATTTTTTTTTAATTTGTGTGCAAAATCAAGTGTGCATGTTGATGAGAGACGGAGGAAGTACCGATTAACAAAGTACTTTAAAAAAAAACAATCAATATAATACTATAAACTACTCTTATATTGCACATTATACTTGAGGCATATAAGTATTTACTTAACATTTATAGAGAGCGCAATGATATGAAATTCACTTATGATTTATTATGGAGCTCAAAATTAGCATCATTAAACTACTTATTGTACATTTAATAAGAAACTCATTATTAAAATCATGTACGTAATAAGAAACTCATCATTGATTTTCCTATTAAAAGTATATATATAGATTACGGATTTGATCGTATGCCCGTAGGTGGGCACAAATTTGTATGTCTACCGCTTATATGGTGCGCCACATATGCAAGGTCTCACCATTATTTAATTAATTTTTTTAATTAATTCAATCTTCTCATTAATTATATAAACCTGAACCCTAAACCATGAACCATTCGGGTCGGGTGAACCATGAACCACTAGGGTCGAGTTCGGGTTCGGTTCGGGTTGGGTTTGGGTCGCGTAATTTTTTTTTAATTATATAAATCTAAACCCTAGACCATGAACCATTCGGGCCGGGTGAACCATAAACCACTCGGGCTGGGTTCAGGTCGGGTTAAGTCCATGTCGGGTAATTTTTTTTTAATATAATTAATGAAATTGAATAAAGTATGAAATATATATAAATGAGAAGATTTAATTAATTAAATAAACTAATTAAATGACGGTGGAGGCCTTGAATATGTAGCGCGTCACATAAGCGGTGGACATATAAGTTTATGCCCACCTGCGGGCATATGATCAAATTCGTATATATATATATATATATATATATATATATATATATATATTGTCAGGATGGTTAAATTCAAATTGTATGTATACTCCATACAAGTAGATCTCATCTCCGTACAAATGCATCGTGCACTCATATTGCATTTTAAAATCGTAGAATTTATTATAATGAAATATGCAATTTGTTTATATTGAGTGTGATTATTTTTTCATATTAATAGTTGCACGATTTAGTGCAAACAAATTCTATTTTTTAACATAACAAGTTATATAATTTTAAAATAAAGTATGAATGCACAGTGCACCACCCACAGCATACATATAAAACTTGGCCATTCGATACGATCGAGCTATCTGAATAGTGATTTTTATGTACAAATATTAGAAACCAAAATTGTCACGTAACTGGAGAAAAATGTAAAAGTGAATAATGTTTATCATTTGTTACCATTTTGAGAAAAGGACTCGTCATATAATTCAGGATTTGGATCCTCTCAATTTCTTTGTGTAAATTTCTTGTAAATTTTGGAAAGAGAAAAACACAATACAAGGGTCTCATACTTTATATTTTTTTATATTAATTTATTCTATTTTTTCTCTCTCCGAAATTTATAAAAAAATTACGGAAATGAAAGGTAGAGGATCCAAATTCATTCTATAATTCAATAATGTCTTATTCTAAGAGGAGTACGGTTGACAAGATATTTTGGTTCCAAAACATCGTAAACACGCACTATGTACCCAAATAATTTGTGATTGCAATAGTTTGTTCTATAATTTGCACCAAGTCAAACTATCTTAGAATATGATCAGACTTCTCCATTAAGTCTTATACATCTATTATATTGTATTTTGGGGTGAATGGGGAATTAAAATTTTAAAATGTTGTAATCGATAAATGAAAAAGTGGAAAAAGGAAATAATAAAGAGCTTTTGTCTCATAAAAAAAAAAATTGAAATGAGTAGGTGGATCTTTTAGAAGGTACTCACAAGTAATTTATAAATAATGATGAGATTATGTTTCTCTATATCAGTGAGGGATTCAAAAATTCTAAACATGATATGCACAATTATAAAAGATATTAAAAAAACCAAAATCATTCAATTCAAAATGCAAAGCAAGATCTTAAAAAAAGAGTAAAATAATTAAACAAAATATAGACAATCTATAATTTGAAAACATATAATATTAAGAGTTGCAAATAAAAAGTTTTTATCTGAAGAAATATAAAAATTATTCCAGACGAGTTCTCATATTTTGAAAGTGGTTCAAAATATCATCCAGCTCATTTTACAAGTGTTTTCATTGCTTAGTTTGACAACATACTTCCATTTCTACACCTATGGACGGATCCAGAATTTCATCCCAAGGGGACACAATATTTTATTCAATAAGAGCGGCAAAATTTTAAAATTCCAATGGGAGCGAAATGAGAAAATTTTACGATTTTAAAGCATAAATATAAAATTTTCTATGTATATAGTACAAAAAAATTTAAACCACAATGGCTAGACATGTCCTTGTCTACACCACCATGCTATGTAATATAAATATGATAAATTTTATTTTGTAATGCGAAAATCTTGAGTGGTGCATAATTTACTAAAATTTTATTATAATCACTCATATCATACTTCCTTATTTACATTGTTATGGATCAATCATTAATTATATATGAACTTGGATATATGAATAGAGGAAAATTTGAAGAGTGATGTAATTTAATGGATGATTAAATAAATGAAGCAAAAATATGCAAATCAAATACAATAATATATATATAAGAATTATTTGCCAAAAAAAAAGGGTATGCACTTGCATACCCATCAGTATATATAGATCCACCTCTGCTCCACATTTCACGCCTGTGCGCAGGGGGTGCAAATTTCAGACGAACTTGACCTCGAATCCCAAACTTGTAACTCGTAAGAAGAAAGCGTGTAACGTTTTCCAATTGAAAACGAAATGTTTGGAAGCTTAAAAATCTAAATTTCTGGTTGTTCGGTTTATGGACTCAGACCACTAGTGGGTCTTTATGATCAGGCTCCAATAAGCCCCTTTTTTTAGTAGCACTTCAGGTGCTATTCGAAGTACACTGGAACTTACACGTTTGGAGAATCACAAATATTTTTTCAGCAATTGCTAATACTTTTCTGCTTCCTTTTGTTTATATTTTTGTTCATATTCTGATGATATCATCAAATAATTTATCAATTCGATTCAAGTAAGATATAGTACTATTACCGTTGCTTTAATCATTATATCTTGAAAAACAAGTGTCCTACGATTCACTAAGCACCGAGGGTGAAGGACATGTTTTTTTTTTTTTAAGAAAATCGTGTCCAACACGAACCTCGATTTCTTGATTACTATATTTTTCAGTCATTTTCAGTGCACCCATAAGATACATTTCATGCAATACTAAACAAAATATGCCTTCTATACTACATATCATGACTATGGAGGTATGAATGAGTATGGAGGTGTGAATTTTTCTCAAGCTTAGAATAATAATTTTTTGGTGCAAAATTAAATAAAAGGACAAAAGATATTTTTTTAAAAGTAAATTTGATATATTTTTAGTGTTAATTGCACTAACCTCTCTCTTAGTTTAAAAAATTGCGTGAATTTCATCGTGGTTTGAAAATTGCATGAAACCTGTGGTTATAAAATAAAATGAATTTTTCATTTTTTTTAAATGAATAAATTATTTATCTATAATATATATTTCTCGTTATGTCCTTTATAGTACAGTCTCGAAACTTCAATATTTTGAAAAACGAAATATGAAAAATAGAGAAAATAGATAAAACTGTGAACTCGTACATTTTTTAAAAAAGTGAGAGAATTCACTTTATTTTACAAACCACAAAGAGGTTTCTAGCACACATATGAAGCACACATGATACACCTGGTTCACAACACTCCCTTTTTTTAATTTGTACTCCCTTCGTTTCAAGGTGAGCTTGAACACTGAAAATGACATGCAAATCAAGTAAAATGAATTTTAGTGAGTTTGAGTGGAATAAAATAAGGGTATTGTGAGTGTATTAATTTTATATTTGTTTTTATTTTGGGAGTGGTCAAGTAATGTTGGGACGTTCAAATAAAGCAAGTGTTCAAGTAACGTTGGGACGGATGGAGAAGTAATTTTCTTTTTTAATTTTGGATTTTAATCTGCTGGCGGAATTAGTAGATACATTGCGCGTGACGTTATTTGAAAAATAAATTTGTTAATAACAAGACAATTGTTTTTTGTCAAAGTCCAAGTTCCATAGTTTATTTTATACTCTTCCGACCCAAGATAACTTGAACACTGAAAATGACACGCAAATCAAGTAAAGTAAGTTTTAGTGGGTTTGAGTGGAATAAAATAAGGGTGTTGTGAGTGTATAAATATTATATTTGTTTTCATTTTGGGAGTGTTCAAATAATGTTGAGACGTCCAAATAAGGCAAGTGTTCAAGTAATATTGGAACGGAGGGAGTATTGCGTATTTGATTGGTAATCGACTAATCGTGCATAATAATAAATCTATTGATTTTTGGAATGAATAAATATCAAATTAAAGTCTTGTGTTCGGTAATAAATATAGATGGTATGCCTTTCTAAGTGTTTTTTATTTTGAGCAAGTCTCTTGTGCTTTAAACATATCATACATCGTAAATATATTTTTAAACAATATTTAATTATTTTACTAAATATTAATAATAATTATTTTTATTAAACAATAAATAATGCATACTAATATTAATCAATAAAAATTAGAATTATTCAAAAAAATAATTAATAATTTTTAAACTAATATAAAACCGTCTCTCATTTATGTATCTAATAAAATTGAAAATGAGTTCAAATAAAGAGGGTAGACATTTTTTTACGAAAGTATGAAAAGCAATACAATTAACCATAAATAAAAAACAAATTAAGAGTATAAAATAATTTTTCTTATAACTCAATATGCGACCTAAAATCGATTAATACGGGAAAACAGAACTCATCATTTATTAGCAGGGGCTCTACTTCAATCTAGAATAAAGTTTTGTACTGTTTCATTTCAAGATTTGATCGCATTTAAGGGATTTTGAACATGAGACTTAGAGAACAATATATTTCAAAGTCTAAAGCCTACACCACTTGATCAACCCTTAAAAATTAAGAGTATAAACTAATTTATTTTATAATAGATTTGTATTTTGTGCATTTTAAAATAATATTAGATATTTTATTATAATGTATTAATTTGACAACTGTTCCTTGTAAAATGTCAATCATTTTACCATATAATGATAATCGCAACTAGTGGTGAGTGAGTCTCTTGTGCACTCATGCAACTGAATGACTCATTTAAAAAAAATATTTGACTCATTGAATATATTAGATATGTTCTGTAGATACATGTGTAAAGTTTGGGCGAGTGCACGGATATAACCAGTGAGACTTTGTCTAAAAAATAATAGGAAAATAATTTATTTTTTTCCTATTATATTACTATTTTTTAGTTTTGGTCTTATTAATTTTTACATTTGATTTTTATTCTATTACTTACACACTTTAATTTTTTTTGTTCTTTTAATTTTTAAATCTTGATTTTCGACCCGTAATTTATGTTTTTTTTTTCTTTTTTTTTATTTTGATTCAGGTGAGTTATACGGTGGAAATTAAAATTTAAAAGTCAATATAACTGAAATTAAAAAGTGGTAAACTTAGACAAATAAAAAAAAAAAAAAAAACCATTTTTCCGAGATAATAATATACTAATAAATTAGAATACATGATGGTACAATTTGAAAATATTAAAACACGTTCGACGAGGCTCCGTGAAGATTGCTTTAAGATTTTGCATTACTTTTCCATTCATGCATTATAGAGAAAAGTCCCGCTTCAAAAGTTGTATCTTACGGTGACATGATTGTACTTCAAATAGTAGTACTTGTTTACTCACCTGATTCCTTTCTAAATTCCATATTTCTCTGACAAGTCTTCATCTGCATAATTGATTTTAGTAGTATGAGTTTGTATGATGTGAAATTTGTTCACCGTGAAATTGATTTTTTTTTTTACAGACATACTATTTAGTAATATAAGTCACACCATTCAGTTATCACTACGACACTCTTTGTTATAATATAAGTCACACCCTTCATTTTTATGAATAATACTCTTTATAATAAAACGTCACACCCTTTACAGTAAAAGATCACACTCTTTAGTAATATAAGTCACACTTCTTAATTAGTTTCACCGTGAAACTTGTTCACACTATACTTTGTCTAGTATAATTTAGTCTATTTAATCAACTACCAAAATTAAATTGATAGTGCTAAATACCGGCTAGAACCCACAAGTTTCGAAGCTGTAGTTTATTTTAGGAGTTTTTCTTTCTTTTTTTCTTTTTTTAAGTTCAATTACTAATGTGTTTACACAAGACAATATATTGTATTTATCAGGTGCACCATGAAATTCAAGTAAAACATTTGACTTGTTTTGCATTGAACAAATTGAACACTTTAAAAAAATAAGTTGCACATTTAAAAAATACACTTAAATTGCATATTGATGCAACTGAGTCCTACTTTTTTTTTTACTTTGAATCTATACAAATCTAAGTTCAGTGAATTGATCTTGTGAATTCAGCACTTAATCTAACTAGTGTTTTTAATTATTAAATCAACGTTAAATTTGATACAACAAGTGTTTTCTTAGCTGCCAATAATTATTAGAATCTGTTTTAAGTATTATCTTTTATAAACGAAGATTTGTAATGCCCTCTTTATTTAAACCATAGTTCAAATTCGGGTAGTAATTAATCAATGAAATAATTAACACTCCCTAAGAAAGTTGGTTTATCAACATGGTACAATTGGTATAGGTTTGTCATTTCGGTAGTATACTTTCTATTGTGAGGTTTTCTGAAGAAACACAAACCTAGGGAAAAGATAAAATAAAATATTGTGGGTCATATGTTGAAATTGATAAATTACATAATACTAGTAATTAACTACACGGAGACATTAATACCAACTTCAATATTTAATTATTTATACTAATCCAAACTTTAAAAATAAAAACTCATTACATATCTACCTAGTCTTATTTTAATATATATATATATATATATATATCCATATATCAAGTAAAATTAAATAATCAATTTTTCAAATCTACTCCCTTTCAAAATGAGTAGATCTTGTCAAAAGTGACTTAGCTCAAGTGGTTAGAGGCGACACCACTACCTAGACCAATAGGTCTTAGGTTCGAGACATGTTGTCCCCTTTATTAGAATTTAATAGGGATTTTTCACCCTTTATAGGGTACTACGCTCTCTGTATGGGGTTCTCCGCCTTCTATGGGTCCTGTAAGCTTGAGATCTTGAAGAATGTGGATGAAACTTTAGTGTGAAGTATCGACTATGTTCGAAAATGCTGTAAGCGAGCAAATGTTGACCTCCCCTGTCCTCACACTTGAATTGAAAAAGGTGTTGTTGTAGTTCCGGCCGATAAAATGGGAAAAAAAATGTGTCATGTGGTAGAATGAACACATTGTAATAGATTATATATCTGTTTGTAAAAAAAAAAGAGTAGATCTTATCTTCACTGGATATGTGCACAGTGCAACTCAAATGTATTCATGAAACGCGAGACTTATTGCACTGAAACATTCAAAATTTATTTACACTGAAGCATGCGATTTTTATTAGTAAAAATAAGCTGCATATTTTCGTATAAATAAATTGTATATATTAAAACTCATTCAAAATTATATAGTGCATCTTATGCATACGAGACCTTTTTAAAATATATTCCCTAATTTGTCTTTTTTATAAATATATAATGCAGATTCAAATTATCATTGATTTTTGGAGTTTCAATCAAACTTCTCCATTTAGATTCTAAGAAAAAAAAAAAAACTTTCCCATTTGGGATCCCCTCTCTCTCTCCTCCCTTGCAAGCAAAGATTTGTAGTTATTTTTATTTTTTAGCTTGCACGTATACAAGCTGCTGATCTTTTATGATTCTGTATATAAAGAAAAAGATATCTTCTACTATATTATTTTGATATTACTTAAATATGAGTGAGTCTCGTGTATATTCAGGTGCATCATGCACTTATAGTGTATTTTATAAACGTGCAATTATATAAAATAGAAACGTGTAACTATTCCAAACAGAAGCATGCAACTATATTCTCATATTAATTAACAGATTTTTTTTTTACGTGTAAATAAGTTGTATTTTTCAAAGATAATTAATTGCACGCTTTTTTAAAATCTTATTGAAATAAGTCTTGTGATCTTGCCAAGATATCTGAGGACCTAGCCCCTAAAATATTTCATTTTAAAAAGGCTCCGTTCTTTTTCATAGGCAATTTTATAATTTAATTACTTTTGGTAATATCCCCATATCTATTTACACACTGATTTATTCAAATATAGTTCACACATTAGTAAATGAAGCATTGCTTGCTCGGAAATGATATAAAACTCATTGTTCATGTGTCAAAACATAAAAAGCTTAATATTGTAAGAAATTGTGTCAAAAGAATTCATTACACTATTTTCTATAAGTTCGAACTTTTAAATGAGACGAATTTTTTTTTATGGTATCGAGTCTCCATGCTCACGCCCAAATTCTGATTAGGATGAGGTTGACAACCCAGAGAACAACTCAACCCACAAATGAAAAGGAGTAAGAAAATTATATACAAAAGAATTAATTACTCACCCCTCTGCAAGTTCAAATTTTTAAATAAGACAAAATTCTTTTAATTTGTACAATTTTATTTTTTATATTTTGACCATGAGCAGTAAACACAATATAATATACATTTATCGTCGGACTCTATCTCTATATCATTCATGTGCTTGATAGTAAATAAAAAAATATTTTATTTTTCTAAATTCAATTTTTAAAAAATTATTTCAATTCTCAATACTATCCTCTCTTGTTACTATTCACTTTTAATTTTCAACACTATTAACTGTCTCAGTATCATTCATCTTTAATTCTCGTCAAAATATGAAATTGTTGCAAGATTGTACTATTTTACTTTTATGAGAGAAAAAAAAAACGAAAAATTCTACTGTAACATTTATTCAATCCTGAAAAAAATTCGTTCAATTAACTCGAATTAAAAATACACTAAAAATATATATATATTTGCATAAAATGTCTCATGGTGAGATTTTTTAAATGAATAAATATTAATTTGTGTTAATTTGTACATCTTTCATATAGGGGGTGTTTGCAAAAACATAGTATGATTTTAAAGAAGTGATTAAAATTAGTGATTAAGAAAAAAATATTAATAATAGAAATTAATAGTGTTTGTAAAAATAATTATAGTATTTATAAAAAGGTTATAAATTTTTAAAAAAGACTAATAAATTATTAAAAATATAAATTTTAAAGTATATATTTTTAAATTATTAAAAACATAAATTTTAAAGTATATATTTTTAAATTATTAAAAATAAAATAAAATACTCTAAAATTACTTTTAAATATTATTTTAAAAAATTATAATCACTTATAATTTTTACAAACATTATAAATATTAAAAAATAAAAAGAAGTTGAAAGTCCATGCTCCGTCACACTTGGAATCCCCACCACACCTTACCTTCTCCGTCGCGCCATCTCTCTCTCTCTCTTGTTTCTCTCTCTCAAAATAATGAAATATTAATAGCATCAGCTACTAATACTCCTACTATACAACAACTACAACTGTATATATATCATAGGCAGCAGCACCCACATCATTCACATACATACCCCATGGCATTTCAGGACCACCACCCCCACTACTCCGACCACCCCTCCGCCGCCGCCTTCCGCTCCATCCTCCCCGATCACAACCACCACCACTGGCTCCCCACCCAAAGTCAACCCAGCCCCACCGAAAACAGCGATCACCTCCACGACACCGCCGATAAGACCAACACCAATACCAATTGGGAGAGGGAAAAGTGCAAGGCCGATATTCTCAACCACCCGCTCTATGAGCAGCTCCTCTCCGCCCACGTCTCCTGCCTCCGAATCGCAACGCCCGTGGACCAGCAGCCGCGAGTCGACGCCCAGTTAGCCCAGTCGCAGCACGTCGTTGCCAAATACTCCGTTCTCGGAAATGGTCAACACCCCTTGGATGATAAAGACCTCGACAATTTCATGGTACTATTCTGATTTTCAATTTTGAATTTCCCAATTTTGTTTAGTGCTTCTGAACTCCGCCTAAATCTCAATTTGGGGCTTCTGTCAAGGGTTTTTTAAATTCTCTATAGTGTGTTTTGGGTTTTGGATGAACCAATTTGTAGCCTTATTTGGAAATTTACTGCAGGATTGAAGCTAATTAGATCTCTGTTCTTGCCTCACTGAAATTGTGTTGAGTTACATAGTTCCTCTTCCAATTTTAGAAAATCTTGGGTTTTAATTTTTATGTGTTTCTCTTTAATTGATGTATTTCTTCTTGTTTTTAATAGTATTCTCCATCTCTTATTAGTTTCTTGTGTCAGGAAAATATTTGGAATTGCCTCCATTGGACTTGTGGTTTTAAATGATGTTTTCTGGTCTTGTGAGGTCTCAATTGCTTCATTTATTAACTATTGAGTTTCATGAGTACTGGTTGGATACCTCCGTTGTCTTTTTAGGTTTTACAGAATTATGTAAAATAAATAGATTCGTTTAGCTTGACTATAATATAGTGGGTGAAAATCTGGAGATTCTGTGATGAATCAGTGGATTTCCTGAGTTTTGACCTCAAATGCGGTCATTATTTGTTCTTAGAGTGGGATATTACAAAACACTCACTCAATGAAGAATGATAGAGAATAACTAGGGGCCAAAGCAGGGTTTAGGAGAATAATTTCTGATTTGATGATATTTCAGAAGTAATTATTCCTGGAGGAATATAGCTGGAGTTCAACCCCTAATTTTATGTAGGTATATCCAGTTGTTGCATCATAAGAGGAATCCCGTTGTTTTCAGTACACTAATAATTGGAACTTTCTACACTTTAGTGCTTCGGAGAATCTTGTTCTTGATTGAGCTCCACTTATTACATTGTTTTTATGCTTATGTGAAACGTCTCTCTTGAAAGTGAACACATCACAAATCTCCTAACCACAACTCAACAGATGGAAGGGAATTCACTTATGGTGACATATTTTTGAACTGAAAATATCTGGAGCATCCAAGTTTGACTTATTGGAAGTTGGAATGCATTGTGTTAATCTTAAATTGGAAAGTTATTAGTTTGTATGATTGGAAATATTAGTTTTTATCTTTAGAGGGGTCAAACGGGAAATAACATTTAATTAACTGTTTTATGATACTATTTGGAGGGTTTTGATGTTGAGAACCCCTAATTCTGGAATTTGAACTTTGTGTAGACGCATTATGTTCTATTGCTGTCCTCATTTAAAGAACAACTTCAACAACATGTTCGAGTTCATGCCATGGAAGCAGTCATGGCTTGTTGGGAGCTTGAGCAGTCGTTGCAAAGGTTGACAGGTTATCATCTCGTTCCATTTCTGCATCTATTATTGCAAGTTTTCTTCTATTCTCCATAAAGTTCATGCTATAAGTGGTGCTTATATCATTGTTTTACTTTAAAAAAAAAAAAAACATACTATTTGCATGAGACTATGAGTTAGTTTTTTTATTACATGTGGATTCAATAGTCTCTGCTGTCAGCATTTACACTTTAGGATCATATTTTATACCCAAGTAAAGCCTCCATATTTAATTTACTTGCCATCTTTCTATTGAGAAAAAGAGTAGTAAGATTTAGTTATTTTATAGTAACACTTTATCACATTTGGGAATGGATTAATGTAAGAAATATCAACATTATCAATTTTGCGAATGCCCAAATATAAAAAAACAACATATGATCCTTTACATGTAATTTTGTTTCATTCCCTGTTATTATTCATCGATAGCATCAATCTGTATTAATATTTTGAAGAATTGTTGACAGGGGTAGCACCAGGTGAAGGTACGGGTGCAACAATGTCTGATGATGACGAGGACCAGGCTGATAGTGAGACCAACTTGTTTGATGAAGGTCTAGATGGATCAGATAACATGGGATTCGGTCCCTTAGTACCCACCGAAACTGAGAGATCCTTGATGGAACGTGTGAGGCAAGAGTTGAAACATGAGCTTAAAACGGTAAAAATGCAGAAAACTACACTCTTGATGCTTTACTTTTGAGTGAATTAATTTCAACAACTCTTTTTTTCTTTCTTTCTAGGGCTATAAGGAGAAGATAGTGGATATCAGAGAAGAGATTTTACGTAAAAGACGAGCAGGAAAACTGCCAGGAGATACTACGTCGGTCTTGAAAGCTTGGTGGCAATCGCATTCCAAGTGGCCTTATCCAACTGTAAGAGCAAATCTATTCTCCCATTAGCTACATTTCATTATCGAGTGACACTTGGGTGCACTAGTTGCACCATGCAACTGGTGCAAAGCTAGTATTGTTCAATGAAAACAACTAATATTGTTCAGTGAAAACTACTAATAATGACCATAATACATTTTAGTGTAACAACTAATACCATTAAAAATGCGCTTGAGTTGCACGGTGCAACTGATGCCCTTAAAAGTATTTGCCCTCATTATCAAGTCTAAATTTTGTATGATGATGTTGGTTAGGAGGAGGATAAGGCACGACTGGTGCAGGAAACGGGTTTGCAACTGAAACAGATTAACAACTGGTTCATCAACCAACGGAAGAGAAATTGGCACAGCAACCCTTCATCTTCGTCTTCTCAGAAAAGCAAAAGGAAGAGGTAAATCTCTCTCTTGAGTAGGTTACCTGTAAACCAGGTTCAAGTAAACTCTCTTCTTCAAAGTAATACTGTTTAGCATACGAAGTACCACATTTTTAAAAAATGCTTAACTTTTACATGTTATTTGTTTTAAAACCACTTAACCGTGATACTTGGTATGCTTAACAGTATTACCGAGTTCACTATAAACTTTAGTTAACCAAGTTCGTAGAAGTTTTTGGAATCACATCTTTTACTCAAAACGCAATACTTGATTCTGCAATCAAATAGTGGCACAGGTGATAAAACAGCCAATGAGCGTTTTTCGTGACGAGACATCTCAGATACACTACACACGGTTACATTCTTCTTCCTCACTATAAAGGCATTTAGCACACGTATTCAGTTAAGGAAGCATCGAAGGAAGTTTGTGGAAGATGTTCTTTTAAGGTAATTTTTTGACATTGGTTGGGTAGGTAAGGTAACACGAACATGTAGAGAGGGGTATTTGAGCATGGCTTATATGTTGCTTTAGACTCGTGAAACATATGAATGCTACAGTTGTACATCTGTTGTCGTGTTAAATACTTAGTGTATACGAGAAAAAAATTGTCTTGCTGCACTTGCCACAACTCGGTTCTTGCCTCTGTTTTTGTGTATAAAATGTGATGTTCTGAGTAGATTATGAATCTGTTGCATCAATCATACTTTCTTTTCTGTATTGTTAATTTTCTGATCCATTCTTTTCTGTAGATTATGATCTATCAAATAAACAGTTTATGTTTTTCAGATAATATTTGGAAATTATTATTCAAAATAAGGGGTTTATTTTCGTTTGGTCATTTGCCTTCATTATATTATTAGTACATGGTATGTTATGACTTATGATAGTGAGTTAACATATACGCTACGTTATAATGAGATAGTGTCAAATATGTATTGATATGATGAAATGGGAGAATAATCTTTTACATTTGAGCCCCCCGTGAATATGAAATTGATTACTTGTGGTTGAGAATAGAGTCCAGATAGTGTCAAAATGAATGTTGGATAATTGTTTGATCGTCTCACTTTTCCCCTAAAACTAAAGGCGCACATTACGTGGAACCACATTTTCATAACTAAGAAAAATTCAAATCGAATTGGAGTGTGACTGAATGCTTATTTTGGGTTTTTCTTTACATTTATTTTATATAATTATTTGTAAAATAAAAATATTTAACTTTTTAAACATGTTAATAATTTTGTACTTTACTTCGAAATCACAATCTAATATTACATGTTTAATGGTAAAGTTTATGAGCATCAGAGTAACTTGCACAATTTTCACTAAAATGAGTTATACGAGCCAACAACAAACAAAATTTTAAGACTATTACTCCATATATAAAGAAAAAAATACATTAATTTGTATTATGAACAATGTTAATACTTATCAATATATAGATCACAAACTACTTCAGTAAAAAAAAGTTAAAACATCCATTCAGTTGAAAATTTACTACACAATGCACCATAATATGCCGAAAGTGTTGTCATTTCTAATTTGAATTCATGTCACAATTCATCTAACGTTACATCATCGCATAAAAGAATTTGTTTGTTTGCAATCTTTTAAATCAGTGAACATTGATATGCCACCCTGTTGCTTCTTGAATTTTTATATTTGCACTTAATATATCTAACTATGCATGGAAGCTCTGAGGAGCAAACCTCATGGAAAAACTATGCATCAAATTGTCATCTTCCTCACGATCTTCGTTTCCAGCAAAGTTGAGAGCATAACTCTCCGGCGAATACTGGAACTGCGCCGCCTTCTCCTTATTGTATCTCTTACATTTGCAGAGCTTTCCGATTTTTCGGACCATGTTCTTCCACTTAGGCCCTGCAGATAACTGCTTCAGTTTCTTGAGTTGTGTCACTAGCCATGAATCTTCCTCTCTTTTTTCTTGTAAGAGATAGAAGTGGCTGCTGCCGCCGGAAACAGCGGCCTCCGCCGCGTGGAGATGGATCCTGGTAGTCGCTGTCGCCTTCTTTTTCGTGGACGGGTGTGTAGGTTTGCGGCATTGACATGAATGAGAATTTTAGGACGGAAGCAGGACTTTTGTCCAGACAAAGCAAAGCACGAAGTGAAAGAGATTATGAGATAATGGAAGTATAGAGTGTTGTGAATTCTGTTAATATGTACATGTGCGTGTGTGTGTGTGTTTAGAGGGGTCAATGCGTGTGTTTTGTGTGTGAGGGAAAAAACAGAAAGGATGAAGGTCGGTTGTAGCTTCAAGTTGGTATAAAGACAGAGTGGGGGAACATGAATTCATTGCTTACGAGAATTTTTAAGTCAAAGAAATTAACAAATGCAATAATCACACAAGAAAACGCGTGTTTAGATAATCATAAACTAAACTAATTCAATATTATGTGTTAACTGTTGGTCACAAGTCAGAAAGTCGATCTGTTTCACTTTTGTATTGTTTTAATTTGGAAATCCTGCACCATCTTCCATGAGACTATTACATGGATCAGATCTGATGTTTTTGTGTTGGGTGTGTTGATATTTAGAGTTGGGGCAAAATGATTTTATGTACCCACAACACCTACTCCATGAAAACGAAATTCCCATCTCAGAAATGTATACAATGTCATACCCATATTTTCGATATCCAAAAAATCATACTGTTATTGTACCGAAAATTTCAAGTATTATCGAAATTTTGATATATTAAAATTGCATACAGTATACCGTACCAAAAATTCGGTATTACCGTACCATACCTATTTTTCGGTAACTGAAAATTTTATATACAATTCCATGTCAAACCTTTTCATTCCGAACTTTTTTAGAGTATAGTACGATAAGATACCAAAATATTGAAATATCATAATATCGAAATACCGATTTTTTTTTTCCGATATACCGGTATATATATATTAAAATACCGAATTTTTTTTCCGATATACCGATATATATACTGAAATACTGGATTTTTTTTTCCGGTACATCAGTAATACCAAAATACCGAAACTTTTTATTTATCATACCATTACCATACCAAAACTTTTCAACACGGTATCATACTGTAAAGAAAATCTCGGAATACCAAAAATTTTGATAACTTTAGTAGTTTTCGGTACGATGAGTGCGGTAGACCAAAATTTTCGATATTTTGTAGGTAATATCAATGACCTTCAAGGTCATTAAATTGTCGAAAATGTCATTTCACCAGCTCATTTATTTCTTGAGCTAGAAAACATTAATGGCATAGTGCTTTCTTGCACCCAATTCATCATCTAAAAATCCTCTAGAACAATTTTGGCAATGAGACATTAAAATAACCAATCGGAGCACCAAAGTCACAGATAAATGATCAATCCTGACTCTAATCTTTTACCAAAATAACCAATGTTGCCATGGGGCAGGTGTAGAGGTGGGGTAGGATGCATTCACAGTCCAGAATTCACAAAGGTTTACAGTAGACCGACCAATTTGGGGACTAATTCGACATTTTCTATCTAAAATTTTGAGCTAATAATGTGAGAATTCTGCTTACATGCCAGACTTGTATAAAACAGTTCCACGAAATCAAACTCCAAACACGAGATGAGTAACCTCAGCTTTTGAGTTGAGGACTTGTGGATGGAGTTTGCTGTTGTACTTGTCCTTTTGATGGAAGCTTATTGGCCATGGCCCTCAATTCATCGGCAATCTCCGTGAAATTCGGCCTCTCTGATGGTTCGGAGGACCAACACCTCTCCATGAGAGCTCTCCAATCAGGGTCACACGATTCTGGCACAGAAGGCCGCAACGTGTTGCTCACTATACCACCTATAATGTTGGGAAGACAAAATGTAAGATAATAACAACAAACTAAGGGTGTGTTTGTTTATGGTCCCACCCCACATTATTATTTCAAATCCAAATCCTCATTTGTCAAACCCGATTTTGGAATAACATTTCAAGTCCAATAAAATTATACTCAATAATACACGTATTTTATATTTTTCAAACACGATTTCCAGTACTACAGTACACAATCAATCATCTATTATCCACTTCTTAATTTTTAGTATTATTACTATAAATCAACTCATCACTCACTCTCCTACTTTTTCATATACTTCACAACACATCAATTATTACACCACTCAATCATTTCTACATTACCTTTTACAATATAATAGTTCGACTACCACCTACTTTTTCAAAATCCTACCCTATCAAATCCTGCAAACTATACACTCTCAAACATATACAAAAGTCGAAATACATCATTTATTACTCATGAAATCCACCTACTGAATTCCAAATCCAATCAAATCCATAAAAAAAACCTCACCATGTGCCTTTTAGATGTATATATTTCCAATTCTTTTTAGATCTTCAGCATCCACATTCTTGATTTGAGTTCAAAATTCTATATTTTCTACCAGTGATCTGGTGCATTTATCATTCTCCTATACACATACAAACCACTGTTAATATTCTTTAACTTTCTCATCTATTAGCTACTCCCGCCTTCTTTCTGATCCATTCATTACTTATTCAAATCTAATTTTAGTGTGTCCGCACATCCATCTCCACATTCTTTCTTCTATCTTCGTGTTTTTTTATGTTTTTTAGAAATTGATGTTCATCTGAGATATAGGCATACCGATGATGGCTCCATAGTGCAGATCAGCGTACGGTTCTTCTCCAGTGAGAAGTTCCCACATTACAATTCCAAACGAAAACACATCGACCTGTGGACGAGACAATTGAAGAAAAATCCAATTTAAGAAAGGTAAATAAAATACTTCCAAATTTAAATTTCTGGGCTACTATGAAAAAATCCTCAACATTTGGCTTTTGGATTACGATTTAAAAATCCAGGGGAACTTCAATACATGAACGAAAACAAAGAGGAAACCTTCTCGGAGACGAGGCTACTGCTTCCATTAAGAAGCTCTGGTGCCATCCATGGAAGGGTTCCTCTCACACCTCCTGAAATAAGGGTGTGGCATTTCACTTTTGACAGGCCCAAATCCCCAACCTATAAACGGTAAAGACGAATGAGATCAACTTGTTAATGAAGAACTAGAAAATATAGCATCATAAAGATTAAAAAGAAAATAGACTAATGATAATTGCTCAAGAAAATAGACTAATTTCAGCACTATTCACAAGTTTCAAAGCCCCAAATAATCCAAACTCACAATTTATTAACACTTGTCTTGATCCTCGATATTTACAAAATAAATTCTAGTGTATGCAGCTAGAACTAAGGTCAACCTACCAACATTAGGGAAAATCACTGAACACCTACTGTGGTGGTAAAGCTTTTGTGCCTGCTCCATAAAGAGGTTCTTTAAAGAAATTCTGAAGGGGTTTAAATGATTATGAGTCAGCTGGTTTTGAGATAATTAATTTAGTTTAGGTATGTTGCCACCTAAATACCAGTTGATAGAATATAAGGCAATTTCTGGTTTAAAACCAGGATCAATTCATAATACTATTGCTGCTGCTTCTATAAGTACATTTCACAATTT
This sequence comes from Stenogyne calaminthoides, assembly GCA_037126765.1. Classification (NCBI taxonomy): domain Eukaryota; kingdom Viridiplantae; phylum Streptophyta; class Magnoliopsida; order Lamiales; family Lamiaceae; genus Stenogyne; species Stenogyne calaminthoides. Next base: position 8,321,726 of record JBBCBC010000007.1, read on the forward strand.
CAATAAGTACTTTGAATAACCTTAAAAACATCAAGATTTTCATTCCGTTAATTAAAGTACTCCCTCCATCCCATTTTGTTTGTCGTTTTAGGGTGTTCCACACAAATTAAGAAAGTAACTAAATAGCAATAAATATATGCGTAATGTGCCATTTTTACCCTTTTATTTACTGATATAGTCATTTAATGCATATTACAACAAAAGCAAATATAAGGGTAAAATTGATAAATGAGATTTAATTCTTCTAGAATAGTGGAAAATGACAATCATTTTAGGACAAAAATTCTTCTCTAGAAAGACGAACAAAATGGGACAGAGGGAGTACAATATTACCAAATTCGAGTCTAATCAAACAGCACAAGTAGAAGAAAGAATTAGGTTAAAACTTAAAACTAATTAAATGTGAAATCAACTAGTAGCTAACATGTTAGCTACAAAAGAAACATATTTAGCACTTCAGAGATCTATCCAGTAAAGACATGGAAGCCCGAGTAAGCATAACCTAAGAAGGCACAGCGATGACCAACTGATGAAAAATTAGCAAATCTTAAAACGTTAAGAAGTGCTTATATAGCAAGGAGAGATAAACATAAATATGAGGTACATGCATAAACATAACCTTACTTTGGGTCCCAATTCTAATTCGGTTGTGTAGTAGGAACTCTCACAGATTGTATCAGATGAATTATTTAAGGAAGTCTGGAAACCACACAATAGATTGCAAGAGCCTGAAGCTCACAAATAGCAATATTAGTTTCTTATTTACAAAATGAGTGTGCTATCTCTCCCCATTTTGTCAATTTTAATCAGTATTAAATAAATCAGCTCAATAGAAACTACTGGGCTTGGCATCAAAGCTGTAAACATAAATTTAAAAACATAGGAGGGGTATCAATCAGAGATGGTAAAAGAACTGACCTTCAATACTACAATCCAAAGTCAAGATAGTTACCAGCCAATATTCAATTAACAACTTTTATGGGCAATCTTAAAGCAACTGTTCATTATTGTTTTACGTTAGAAGTACTGATAAGTCATTCTAATTACAAGGACTGTGATAGTTGATATCCAACTTGATGTGGCTATGTAATTATTAATGAAGCTAAGTAATCCTAAATATCCTATTCCGGTCAACCAGAACAATAAATATTGACCACCGTAAAAGGCCACACACATGTATGAATGGAGTGTATCATATAAAAAACAGCATGAGAAATATCAATATACATCCATATTCTGAAGAGTGACATGTGAACAGAATTCAGGCAGAGAGGCAAGTCAAGTAAACTTTGGTAGCACAATCCTACAGTAAATAAAGTTAAAAGACACCAAAGATGATCACTAACCTTGCATATTGGTCGATGTGGATCACGGAGATTGACCAATAAATTGTCACTTTTCAAGTCGAAATGCACTATATTTTTTCCGTGCAAGTATTCCATTCCAAATGCAACATCCATGCCAATCAAAAGGCGCTTGCGTTTATCAAGATTCCTGGTAACAGAAGTTCGGTATGAAGAGACTCATGTTTAAGTTTTATGGAGGGTAAATTGCAAAAATTGGGTGTGGGCGATTGCAGTCCTATACGAATCACTTTTCTCAATTAAACTCAATGACTAAAACAATGCTGCAATTTAGTCCTGTATTGACAAATTCTGAATTCGTGATTTTTTTAACATTTTTAATTGAATTTAATATGTTTGATTATGCCACGTAAGCAATGCCAAGTCATTAGTCCAGCAGCTCCCCTGAGCGGCACATGCAAAAATCCTTCAACCTTGCCATAAGACTAAAATTGCATCATTTGAAGGTTACGGAACTTAATTGAGAAAACTGATTCATATGGGACTAAAATGGCCCACACCCAATAAAATATGGGACTAATTTTGCAATATACTTGAGTTTTATGCCATGGTGCAATATTCTTATCAAAATTAGAACATAAAGCAAGATAAAAAGGACACAATCTCTAAGCCATTGTAGATAACATGTTTTACCTCTCACTTTTCTGCAAAGCATTTCTCAAAGAACCGTTTACCATGTATTCAGTGACGGTTGCAACCGAATCATCAGGACCGTCAAGCACGACCCCATAAAAAGCAACTACATTAGGATGGTGCAAGTCAGCTAGCTTGATAGCCTCATTCCAAAAATCATCTCTCTGATTAAATAAAGTAAATAGAGCAAAGTAAGCAATGTTTCATGTACAAGATAACCAATCAGACTAACAATGAAGCTAACCATGCGTTCTTGCTCCGAAGGCTTCCCCGCAAAACATCGGTCATTAATGCGTTTAATTGCAACATCAGTTCCTCTCCACTTTCCATGATAAACAGTGCCAAATGTACCAGAACCCAACTCTCGTAGCTCTTCCAAATCAGTGATTTTAATAATCTACCAATAAGGGAAAAGGAAGACGTCATTCATGATTGATAGACTTCTGAAGGAACAGAAAACGAGTTCTTTTTGGTAGGAAAAGAAAACCTGCAATCGACCAATGCCTGATGCAGGGAACCCAAGATTTATTTTCATTGAGTAGTTGGTCTTCACATCCTAAATAACATAATGATCAAACAGGTAACTCCCATAAACACTAAAGTGAATTAACAGAAGGGGAAATGTATTTTTTTTTAGTCCTATAAGCTAGCCAATTTTGCTTTCAGAACACTCCATTTTCCCGAATTGACTTTCGTCCTATTAACTTTCATAATTCAAATTTTTAGTTATTTGAAGGGCTACAACAGGTTAGCAGCTGGTTTTAAGCTTATGTAACATTTTTATTTCAGTTTTTTTATATTTTTATTTTTTTAATTTCGTCCTATTAACTTTCAAAATCAGTTACTGGCCCGATGGCCGTTGCAGCCGGTAAAATGACTAAAAATTTGAACTTTAAAAGTTACTAGGACGAAATTCAATTCGGGAAATTGGAATGCCCTGAAAGCATAATTGCACAACCAAAAAAAATATATTTCCCCTAAACGAAAATATAGGCAATGTGTCAATTAAAAAGTTTTCATGTGAGTAATTGGCGGCATCATAAACCTCAAATCTGTCATTCTGCTGCATTTCAACATTAGTAGGTGTAGTATCACCATTTTCTTGGGTCATAGGTGGAGAAGCACTCCTGGCTGATGAATGAAGAACAGAAGCAGCTACACCCTCAGCAACAGCTTGAAGTTCTTGCTTAACCCGTTCCTCAGCTGAACCTTTTATGAGTGACGAGAATTCAATTAGTAACGAAAAATAATAACAGAGGCATTTATGATGAATAATAGACGTAGTCACAGACCTTTTTCAGACGAACTTTGATCTAGATTGAGATCCCGATTCAGATTGCTAGAGGGTTGGTATGATATGTCATCCAATGACTCTAATTGTGAATCCTTGTAATTACCAGTTGGTGCATTCTCTCTCCTCAATTGAATTTTAGCAGGTCTGGGAGGGGGGAATTGAGTATCGGGACGCATATTCCAGGGATCCTGGTTGACAAATAGTGATCCTGAGTTATCTGCCATATCTCCAACCATATGGGACGGGGATATAGATGATCCATCATGAGTGACAGATTCTAAATCACCAGTTACTTTGGACTGAGACCATCCAAGATTATCCTTCCATTCATTAATCGGTAGGATTCTTTCTGCTGGATGAGTGGGATCAATGCCTGAATATACAGGGGTCTCACTCACTTGGTACGATTCTGTAGGGGAAAATTCCCCCACAGCCTTGTTATGCTCGGTATTATACGATACTTCAGGTCTTATTCGGAGATTCTCCAACCTTCCATCAATTTGTCTTAGATTATCATATGCTAACGTATTCGAAGCATCAATAGGAATCCCCCCAGAAACATTGGCAGGGTATTCTTTTGGGGTGACATAATCTGTAGCCTGCATATTTAATGGTCTGTTAACCATTGTATCTGGAGCAACTTGGAGTTGAGGCTGAACAACGAAATTCTGGACAGTATTAGCTTGACTAGACGGAGGAGTATTAGCCATATACACACCGTACGGAAGCTGACCGCCACTTGTCATCATGACAGCCTGGGGACTGACCACCTTGGAAGCTTCTGGATTTTCTGCTTTCTGAGGAACAGATCTATCATATAAATTCTGCCCCTCTATTCCCTCTGTCTGAATTTTGCCCAGTTCTCGGGCCACACCAGCCAGACGTTCCACATTTCCCTCCGCCATATTTCCAACATTCCTGACAATCGGTTGCCCTCGACCATCCACTGCGAGACTAGAGTAAATTGACCTCAAATCAGATACAGTCGAAGGGCTTTCCTTTTGCTCCTGAGCTACTGTATCTGAATGAGCATGTGGCAATGCTTTTTGACACATATGGCAATCTTCGAATATGAGTTTCTTTTCAGGAATCACACTTTGTTGGGGGTGCAACGCCTCCTCTGCATGTGGAATTTGATGCCAATTGTACACTCCTCCTTGTGCAGGAATCTGACCTTGATAAGCATTGTACCCTTGTTCGGCAGAAAGCTGCACAACCCTCTGTGGGAGAATGCTTTCTGCAGGATAATGCACGTGTTGGGGTTGAACAACCCCCGGAAATACATTATGCCTCATACTTATATACGCGGGATTCATTGTCATATTTACAGCGGGATTAAATTGTTGGGGAGAACCTCCAGCTGGGATGGGCTGTTGAGTGAAAACGGGCCTCATTGGCCCTAAAATTTGGGAAGGGAAGCCCATCTGGGAAGGAAGGTGCACATAGTTAGCATGATTCAACGTTTCTTGATGTGGGTCTACGTAAGCCTGCATGAATGGTGAAGATGGTTGGAAACTAACAACGGGTGATGCCTGTGGGACAGATAGAGGCACAGATCTTTCCACCTCTAGCTCGGGTTTAATTTTTGGAGTGAGTAATGGAGGAGAAGTATCAGCATATGATACTGCATTAGGATCTACACAAACAATTCTTGGAGTTGTATCAAAAGGAGCAACATGATTTTTCGTAGGAGAATATCCACCAGAAGAGGGTAGGCTAGTAACTTCAGCAAGAACATGTGTAAAGCTATCAGCACCTTCGGTATTACTCAGATCAGAATTATGACCAGAAACGGCACTTTCGATGCTCTCCTTTCGTGCAATACGGCCCCCACCACTCGACCCTTCGGTTACTCCATTAACAGCTTCGACATAACTCTGCCCACCATCCTGTAAATCTCCTATACGCACCAAATCGAGCTCAGAAGGTGAAAACAAGAATATCCTCAGCTTTGCAGACCCGTCTGACAACCTCTCAATCAACTTCTCATATTCATCCATCATGTTCTCAAGATCATCAACACATGAAACCGACACAAGCGCGTCAAGATCCTCATCTGGCAACTGATACTTGATCACCACATTGTCTACATACGTATCAGCCATTTTACGAACAAATTCACTAAAACTAACATCCCGTTTAACACTAATTATCCTCGTCTGCCCACCTACATATCTCAACGCTCCATCGGTCAATCGAGGCAGTATTTTCCCACCAAAACTACACAAGAACTTCACCTTCCGTCCTGAAACAGAATCATCTCCACCCTCCTCACTAGTATGATCCGAAGGGCTACCACCCACAGCCCCGTAATTTGGACTAGTTGTGTACCCACTCGGCGTATTAATCACAGGGGGTCCCACAACACCCGGTTGGGGTTGAGCTGGAACAATGTGCTGAACCCAACCAGCTACCCCTGTGTTGAATGCTAAAGGTACAAATCCAGCATCTGTAACCGTGGCTTGATAATAAACAGTAGGCATATTTCCAGGGCTGCCATCGGTAGGCGGGCTAGCGTAATACCCTTCCATGGGCCGCCCGGAGGACCCACACGACGTCGCAGGGGATATCCTAGGGTCCTCAGGCAAATTTCTCACTATATTTAGAGGACGCAAATCTTTGGGCACTGAGCTCTGATCATAGGCCATAATTAATTTATTTTTTTTCTTAACCTAAATCCCTATCAAATTATGAGTATTGAATTCAATCTCTGGTATCTACAATAGGCCGCATTCAGCTGAAACACCAACAAATTCAAATTTATACTAAACAGAAACTCGTGAAAAATAAATTGGACATCGGAGAAATAGTAATTGAAGTCGAGAACGATAAATTACCTGAATCCTGAGGCGAGAAGAGGAATTGGGGGATTTTTTAAGCGGCAAGTTTATCTAAAACCCTTCTCCGTTTCTATCTATCTTAATTCTTAATCTCCCTCCCTAATAATTTATCTGCTATAAATTTGAGATACGCGGAACAATACAAGTGTTTAGAAAAGTGCAAAGATAATTATGAATATATTGGCGGGGTGAGATTTTGAGGGGCCATTGATGTTTTCTCAACACATCGCGCCCAGAAAGGGAAAAGGGATCGCTTTCCGTGTGGATTTTGGAAAGGAAGAATAAGATTTTTGCAGCTTTGTTTGAGTTTATATATTTTAATCAAAGATGTGTTTTTTTAGAGAGAGAAAGAGAGGGAGAGAGCAACTGGGCACGTGGATGGGTGCATGCAGGTGCGATGCGAAGTGATAGTTGTAATTTATAATACAATTTTAGATACAGCATCTGTTTGTAGTTTGTAGTTTGTAGTTTGTACCATAATATGGAATATGTTTCTTTATGTGGGGTTTGACAAGACTTCATTTTCTTCTTAGATTTGATTATTGAATTTATCTGGATTTGTTTATTTCTCATTTGTGATAAGTTTTCATTTTTACTATATTCATAAACTCCGGTTATTTTGATTAATGATTCCTTACTTTTATTAATTTGTAAGCCGTCAACAAAATAGTACTATCAACTCTTTATGATTTCATTGGTAACAAGTTTCATAATCTGTTCCTAAATTTTCGATATTTTTAATAGATCTGATTACAAATTTATTATCTTTTAATATGTCAAATTTCATTCAAAATTATTGTATCTCAACCCTCAAATTCAAGGAGACTATTGGGATTGAATTTTCCATTTTCTTTTATAACTCGATATTCGGAAAGATCGATTAATTTGGGGATAAAAAATCACCGTTCACTATTGGAGACCCCACTCCAAGTCAGAACAAAGCTCTGTATAAACGAACTCATCTTAAAAGTTGATCACACCTAATGAGTTTCGAACCTGAGACCTAAAAATATTGAATTTTCCTTTATAATATAGTGGGACTAAAGTTGGATAAATCCACAAATCATATGATATAAATTTCTGACTCTCATATACGCAACAGTCATTTTGTCATGAAGAAAAGTTTGTTCCTACAAAATAATTATATTCAATGATCAATTAAATGGAGCTACGATAGTAAGTCATCAAATTTCACTTATAAGTTCTAACTTCAATCAAATCTAGATTTTTGTTATAACATCATTATAAAAATCCCAATTAATAAAAACAAGACTTTAAAATAAATTTGTTTTTCATAAAAAGGATGTTTTTATAAATTGATAAAAGAGCGAAAGTAATAATTTCACTGGAAAAAATGGTAAGCATGATTGCTAATGAGAATCAGTTCATCTTCATATATCACATTTTACTATATGTGTCAATTTCGTCCATTTAATTCCAATCGCAATAATAATAGGAGTTAGCCATAAAGTCTTTCCTAAGGTCCTTAAATAAATTCTCCTTTTTTGTCCTTTTCTGTAATGTTGTTTCCAATGGAAAGAAAATGTTATTTGGTGTGCAATTTGCAACTTGCATTGCATAAAGGGCACTCCACCGTCAAGTGGGATTCTAAGGGCATGTTTGTGTTTTTCATTTTTCAGTTCTCATGTTGAATGAAGACTTAGGTATTTTCAATTATAAATAAAAAAATTTATTAAGAAGTAAAAGAAAAGAAATGAATATATTTTATTAAACGTAAAAGAAATGAACAATGCACCAAAAAGAAAGGATGGGGCCTCGTTAAAACTCCCACAATCACAAAAATAAAATCAGGCACACTTGTATGAAACAGTTTTACAGTGAAACGAAATATAATTTGGGCATTGATGTTTTAAGACTTTAACAGGGGTAGTGTTGATTTGTGCTAAAATGCACCCGTCTCATGCATGAGACCGTCTCATACGAATTTTTGTCTAAAAAATAGATATTTTTATTTATTAAAAGATGAAACATTAATATAATGTTCAGACTAAGTCTTATATGCATTCAGATGCAGTGTGCACTCATAGTGTATTTTAAAACTGTACAACTTATTATACTGAAAGATGTAATTTATTTATACTAAATCGTACAATTATTAATAAGGTGTGTTTGCAATTTCTACTATAAAGTAACAACTTTAACAGTCGTCGAATGGTGAGAAATAGCTTTTTTTTTTTTTTTAAAATCCATAGCACCACCTAAAAGGTGCAAAGACATCCTTAATTTCGTTCTATTTTCCAATAGTTCTTTATGTCTCATGTATTTGTAAAATTTTCTTGTTAAATATATATATATATATATATATATATATATATATATATATTTGAATTTTATCAAAAAAAATTTAAAATTATAATACGTACCCCAAGCAAAGATTCATTGTTAAACTAGATCCTATAATCCCACTTGTATTATTAAGTAAATCGGTTGCATTAAACTATGTTTGTCCAAACCAATTAAATATGTTATAAAAATAGCAATTATCACCTAACTTTCTTGATGGAAAAGGTGTTAGGAATTAAACAAACAATTATAGAGAAAATAATGGAACAACGAATTAAGGAAAAAACAATTTGGTTACCCAATTCGTCAGGAATGACTACGTCTGGGGGCACTACCAAGCCAGGAGATTCACTATTTTCGTGTGTTTTTCGTACAAGAGGCAAATATAATGAGTCAAAAGTATTTAAACAAAGACATGGGCCGAAGCCCTAATCCCGCGTACAGGCTGCGGAACCGCTCGACCTGGGGCTTTGGTCGAGCGGTTCTGCTCGATCAAACATGATGCTCGAGCGCCCTCATGGCGCTGGATAGGGGGGCCGCTCGACCGAGCAAATGTGCTCGACCAAAGGGCATGGTCGAGCGCCTCCCATGCTCTGCTTCTCCGGCTCGATCAAGCTCCAACAATCCCAACAATCTCCCACCTGGAGACTGACTCAACTGTAACTTGTCTCTCTCGTTCCAACGGTTTCTCTCACTGGTAGTAGTGTCGGGCCTTACCAAGGCCAGTTGAAGTCATGCATAACTTCAACTTCTCTAAGGTCACAACCTTAGTCAACATGTCAGCAGGATTCTCACTTCCCCGGATCTTCATCAACTGTAAGATCGTGTTCTCAATGAGGTAACGGATGTAATGATACCTCAACTCGATGTGCTTCGTCCTCGAGTGAAAGGCCGAATTCTTCGTCAAGTGAATAGCACTCTGACTGTCACTATACAGAATACTATCATTTTGCTCCTTCCCCAACTCACATGACAGATTCTGCAACCAAACCATTTCTTTACTAGCCTCAGTGACTGCAACGTACTCTGCTTCTGCAGTGGACTGAGCTACGATCTTTTGCAACTTAGAAGCCCAAGAGATAGATGTACCACCAAAAGTAAACACATACCCTGTAGTACTCCTCCTTTTTGTCGAGATCATTTGATGCCAAGTCTGCATCAACATATCCTGTCAACCTAACGCTTTTGCCCTCAAAGCACAAAACTTGTTCAGTAGTACTTCTCAAGTACCTTAGGATCCACTTCACCGCCTCCCAATGCTGCTTACCCAGATTGCCCATAAACCGGCTAACAACTCCCACCGCGTGTGCAATATCTGGTCTTGTACACACCATGGCATACATCAAACTTCCAATTGCTGAAGCATACGGAGTGTTTTGCATGTAGGTCCGTTCCTCTTCTCTATTAGGTGAGTCCTTGTTGGATAGCTTGAACTGACTTCCCAACGGGACCCGAACTGGCTTTGCATCTTCCATACTAAATCTCTCCAAGACTTTCTTTATGTATTCAGCCTGTGAAAGATAAAACTTTCCTGCCACCTTGTCATGATCGATTCGCATACCCAAGATTTGCTTGGCCTCACCAAGGTCCTTCATAGCAAACCTTTCAGACAATTTTTCCTTCAGCTTGCTCACCTCCCGAGCACTAGAGCCTGCTATCAACATGTCATCAACATATAATAGCAAAATGATATAACCATCATCATATCTCTTGAAGTAACAACAATGGTCAGCCTCACACCTATTGATCTCAATCTCGTGCATGAACTCATCATACTTCTTGTACCACTGTAATGGAGCTTGTTTCAGATCGTACAAGCTCTTCTTCAACTTCCAAACTAGCTCACTTTTCCCCTTAGACAAGTATCCCTCTGGTTGCTTCATGTAGATGTCCTCATCTAAATCACCACGAAGAAAGACAGTTTTCACGTCCATCTGTTCTAACACCAAATTTTCTGCAGCCACCAGACTCAGAACTAATCGAATGGTAGTTAGCTTCACCACTGGAGTAAAAACATCGGTATAGTCAATACCATGTTTCTGCTGAAACTCCTTCACAAACAAGCTTGCCTTGTAGTGTTTGCTCTCATCAGCCTACTCTTTTATTCTGTAAACCCACTTGTTTTGCAGTGCTTTCTTGCCCTTAGGAAGCTCAACTAGCTCCCAAGTTCTGTTGGTCATCAATGAATTCATCTCATCATCCATTGCAAGTTTCCACTTGTCGACCTGTTCACTATGTGTGGCCTCTGCATAACATTCAGGTTCACCACCACCAGTTAACAATAAATAATGAAGGGAGGGTGAATACCTATCAGGAGATCTCCGATCTCTCGTGGATCTCCGCAGCGGAATTGTTGGTGGTGGTGTACTTGTTTCTTCCTCAACAATCACCTGATCATCTAGAACCCCTTTGCTCCCACCCGGGTTCGAAATGTCTAACTCCACAACCTGAGACTCAGAACCACCTTCTTTGGATATCTCCAGCCTGTCTTTGTACATCACCTGTTCATTAAATATGACATCTCGACTACGAATTACCTTTCGGTTTTCCTCATCCCAAAATCGATAGCCAAACTCATCACCGCCATATCCAACAAACGTACTCTTAACAGATTTAGCATCTAATTTACTTCTATTCATAGCATCAACATGAACATATGCAACACACCCAAATACTCGAAGAAAAGACAGATTTACCTCCTTACCCGACCAGGCCTCCTCCGGTATGCCATTTTCCAAAGGAGTTGAGGGTCCTTTGTTTATCAAGTAAACATTGTGTTAAGCTCGCCCCCGCCCAAAACATCTTAAATTTCACACTTCAATCTCATGCTTCTAGCACGTTCACATAGGGTCCTGTTCATACGTTCTGCCACGCCATTCTGCTTGGGGGTTCCTCTCACGGTTTTCTCCATTCGAATTTCGTTCGCCTCACAGAATTCTTTGAACCCACGGAGCTCGTACTCTCCACCATTATCAAATCTCAAACACTTCACCTTGAGACATGTTTCAGTTTCTACAAGGGCTTCCACTTCCTGAAAGTATTAAAGGCATCAGACTTATTTTTCAAGAAATAAACTCATACCTTCCTCGTAGAGTCGTCAATGAAAGTCATGTAATATGATGCTCCACCAAGGGATGTCACTTGTGCTGGACCCCACAAATCACTGTGAACTAACTCCAACTTCTGCTTCTTCAAAGCCTTGTCTCCCTTCGAAAAACTCACCCTTTTCTGTTTTCCGAATACACAGTCCTCACACAAACCAATGTCAACTGTCTTGAGGTCTGGCAGTTTACCCTTCGAGCACATAACTTTCATCCCCTTTTCACTCATGTGGCCAAGACGACAATGCCACAAATCTGCATTCCCTTTTCCACTTGCAAGAGCAATGCTGTCCCGGGTGTTGTCTATCATATACAACGTTCCCTCTTTCTTTCCTCGAGCCACTACCATGACACCTTTGGATATTTTCCACAAGTTACACCCAAAAGTCACCTTATAGCCCTCATCATCAAGCTGTCCAACTGAAATCAAATTCCTCTTCAATCCAGGAATATGTCTCACATCTTTCAACTGTAACACAGTCCCATTTGGTGTCTTAATCTGAACATTCCCCTTCCCTTTGATTTCCAGAGGCTCATCATCAGCTAGATAAACCTTCCCAAAGTTCAGGAAGTGTACTTCTCCATTCGTCGACCTTCTTTGCCGCATTTAATGAAACGATGCTCGAATCTAACACCCACGACTCCAATGGATCGCTTACACTCCGGAATCAATGCATCGAGTCCTCATCGATGGCAGCGTTATCGAAGTTGTCATTCTTCTTTGGTTCATTCCCTTGTGCCTTGCACTCCCTTTTGTAATGACCAAGTTCATGACATTTGTAACACTCAACTTTACTCTTATCCTTCTTGGGCTTATCTTTGCCCCTTGACTTCGATCTACCCCGATTTGGCTTCCACTTGGATTCAGATCTGCCTCTGTTTCCCGCATTCAAAGCAGATCATGTGGCACCCAACTCTTTCCTGTGAATTTCTTCGCTCATGAACAAATCTCTAACCTCATCAAATTTTAGTTTCACTTTACCCGCTGAAGCACTAACAGCCGTTACCGTTCCACTCCAACTTTCCGGTAAAGAAGACAACAAAATTAAGGCTTGAACTTCATCATCAAAATCAATCTCAACAATGCTCAATTGGGCTATGATCATATTGAACTCGTTGAGATGGTTGACTACCACAGTATCCTCCGCCATCCTCAGGTTGAATAACCTCCACATTAGATGAACCTTGTTCGCTGCAGACGGTTTTCATACATCTCAGTCAATATCTCCAGCATCTCCTTTGTGGTTTTTTGCTTTCCGCGGTATGTAGAGGCGGCGTTCTCGGATAACGACAGACGAACCACACTCATCGCCTTCCTATCCAAAGCAACTTAACTTCCACTCGTCGTCCTTCATATATCTTGTTTGTTCACCCACGGTTGATCTGAGATCTTTACCGCGTCTGGTAATCCTCGATCTGTAATTTTTAGAATCCAAAATCCGTTCCATCAAACTTCTCAACAGATGATTTCCCTTCATCCATCATAATTGCTCTCCACAGATCCCTTGAACCAGATGCTCTTGATACCAGTTGTTAGGAATTAAACAAGCAATTATAGAGAAAATAATGGAACAACAAATTAAGGAACAAACAATTTGGTTACCCAGTTCGTCAGGAATGACTACGTATGGGGGCACTACCAAGCCAGGAGATTCACTATTTTCGTGTGTTTTTCGTACAAGAGGCAAATACAATGAGTCAAAAGTATTTAAACAAAGATGGCCGAAGCCCTAATCCAGTCAGACAGTGCGGAATCACTCGACACAGGGCTTTTGGTCGAGATTACGATTTTCGATCAAACATGTTGGCCCCTGTGCAAACGAGTTTTACAAGTGTATGGGGGGAATACACGCGTGTTCAAATGATTTTAAACTTTTTTCTTCTTCGAGGTCATCTTGGGTTAGATAATCACGAAGATTAGGTTTCGAGAAGACAGATAGCTCGAGTCAAAGTCCATTGTGGATGTGATCCCGAAAGCTTTTCGGATACCTCGAGATAATCCCAACCGAGTCACGAGTGTCGAGAGATCCCGAGTTGCTTGGATCGGATAACTAACTTATTGAATCCTCGGAAGAGAGTTCGGTTTGATAACTATCTCTGTTCTATTTTACTCGATTAAATGCGGAATGGTTAACCCTTTAGATTATACTCGTTTTAAGCTTCTTTAAAAACTTTCCTTTATGAAATAGTGATTAATTTGTGATTCATTTATGCAACTTCATTGGATTGATTCCAATGAATATCGATTGAAAAGTATGCTTTCAAATCAAGTCAATGCAACGATTAAGTCAACTGAGATAAGGAAAGCAATAAAGAACACAACAATTATAGTGGTTCGAGAGACTCAAGCTCCCACGTCCACTCTCCCCGACTCTTGAGAGAAATTCACTATCAACTCGAAGCTTTACGACTACCTCGTAGTTTACTTACTCAACTTTCGTACGAGTTTTCGACTACTCCGTAGTTTACTTACTCAACCCAACCTTGAGTTTTACATTTACCTCCGTAGTTTACTTACTCAATCACACACAAGCTTTCCAGGACTACCCCCCGTAGCTTACTAACTTCTCCTCTAGAGGTTTTTTCGACTACTCCGCCGTAGTTTACTAACTCTTTACAACTCTTTCTCACCAACAAACACACTCCAACTACCTTCTCAAGGGTTTTGGGGTTTCTCGGTTGGTTTCCAACTAGGATGAGATATCCTTTACAATGAAGCACAATGCAAAGGGTTGGGATATCTCGACTAAGCTTTGGATAAATCTTATCAAGCTAGGCTTAGTATAGTGAGCTCTCTTCAATATAGAAGCACTTGGGAAATTCAAGGTTTTTCGAGTGCTTTCACTTTTGCAAGAATAAGTTTGAGCTCTTGAGTTGCGTATAAATTTCCCGTAACCTTAAAATGTAGAGGGTCACCAGTATTTATAGGCATACACCAAGGTCACTCTTAAAAACTATCCGTTGGAGAGATAGCTTTGTGAGTTTCCTCTTACGGTGTGTGAGAAACGGCTATATTTTAGGGTTTGAAACTCCCTAACACGTTTTAGGCAATAGCCTTTCATGTAGCCGGTCTTCACTTTTTGCGATCCGGAACTTTTGTACCGACATCCTTTTTTCGATGACGTCAGCATCGATTGTCGGTATAATGCGATGTTGTCTTCTCTTTTTTGACTTTTGTCTCGAGTTAAAGGTAGACACCTTCAGCGGCTCTTTTGGTTACAAACTACGAGTTTGATATAACCTTAACAACACTTCCCGACTTAGTTCCTTTTTGCTGCGACTTGAATGTCTTGGCAATATCTAACTTATTAAGGAATCGCGATCTTACCGAAGATTGTATCCTTCAAAGTCGATATTATCGGTGCCTCCGGAACATTCGGGTTCATCTTGAGCATTCGATACATTCTTGAGTCTTGATAATTCTTGTGCCTTGATACTCTTGATCTTGATTCTTGATCTTACATCTTACGTGTCTTGAGTCTTACGAGTCTTCAAAGGTCTTACGAGTCTTGGCGTCTTACGAGTTTTCACGGATATCTTGGCCGATATCTTGCGAATCTTCATCTTGAGTCTTGAGTTCTTCAATTTCATCTTGAGTCGCCGATATCTCGGTTTCTGCTTGAGTCTTGATTCTCGGTTTCTCTTCGAGTCTTGAAACCGGTTTAATGCGAGTCTTGATATCTCATTTTCTGCTTGAGTCTTGAAACTTGGTTTCATCAAAAAGTTCTTTCTTGGAACTTCCTATCATGATCTATGTCTGCGACTATACATTTTGCGGATAACATCCACGAATACTAAAAACCCGAATCGACTAACTATCAAGATCATTACGATCATGTAAATACTTCGAGGGTTTTGGGATCTTAATCAAAATCATATATCTTTATTAAATTCATCTCCCAACAATTTCCCTTTTTGATAATGCAAAACCTATCTTGTTTACAAACATATAACCTATACTGTGTTTCAGGTTTATCCTATTACAAGATTGGTTGTCTCAATCAATTTCTGAATCAGAGAATCTCTCAACAAATTCAGAGAGTTTCTCAACACTTAATAATTTCTTCAGTAATGAATCTTCTTAAATAGTTCATTACTAAATACTTAAAACACTTTCCCCAAATTCAGACAATTTCCCCCATATCATCATACATTCAGTTCAGAGACATACATTCAGGCATATCAAAATAAAAAACATGTAAATAAGATAATGAGATATTATCTTTTGAGCATAATGATAAATCTTCATTGATAATTGGTATCCCATTACAGATTACAATGAGTTTATCAACAAAATCAAAAAGACAAAAATTTAAAGATTACAGAATCTTCGAGTCTTGATCTTGATTTAGCTCTTGGTCTTCGCTTCTTGATTTGCTTCATTCTCAACTTCATTAGTGGGCACCTCCGGATCGAACATTAGAAGAATCTCTTCTTCACTCATTTCTTTCCTTGATGATGTCTCGACTATTTCTGTTAGACCCAACCCGACCAAAGATCTTGAGCAATCTCTTGAGTAATGCTTTTTTTCATTCACCAAGCCATTACCAAGTCTTGGAGGAGAATAGGAATATGGACCGGGGGCTACTATACGTACCTCTCCTTCATCATAAGGTTAATCCAAATTTCATAGATACTTTGGATAGAAGGTAAGGAGATACTCAATGAATCTTCATTCGATCCGAGCCTTCCCTCTCCATTCCACGAGAACATCATAATTGAACGGAAGGTTCTCTTGACTTCTTCCCACATATCGTTGAGTTTAATGGTCATCCATTTATCAGCGGGGGCCACTTTTAGCGCTTTTGATGTTCCTTTCCTCTTGCTGCAAACTTCACGAATTCACTCCTTGACGACACGCTTCTTCGCCTATCTTCTTTTTCGATCACAGACGCCTCCCGAGACAAAGGCGGCGGCTTTTCTTAGCTTGTTCAATTTGGAGGTGTCTTGAGCATTTCTAGTATTGAAGACTTTCTATCCGAGGTTGAGACTTCGATTCTTTCTTTCTTCATCATCCTAATCATTTCTCCGGATTGGCTTAGTTTTTGCAGCTTCTTTTCGGGTTGAACAACACCGAGGCTTTCCTCTTCATAGGCATTTGGCCAGACTGGCTTGTTCCAACCTTTTGCTTCAGCACTTTTTCTCTTTGGAGACATCAAGCATGGTTTGCTTAGAAACTTCGAGTGTAGATCGATTTCTATCTCGGCGAACTTCAACTTCTCAAGAGCTTCCGACTTCTTTGAAGGCTTTGGCTAGATTAAACATTTCAAGATCTTTTCGAGCCTTCTTCTCCAAAGCACGTGCTATGAACTTGCGAGGGTCTTCACCTTCATTTTTCTTGGCAATGTAATTTGGAAGAAGTCTGAGAGAGTCTTTGTGTCCATGTGATATTGCTCTTTTTGCTCACACAAATGAATCTCTCTCCTTATCTCGATCATGTTAAATCTTCCATCCTCCTTAGATGGTTCTTGGCCACAGACAATTCTTCAGATAAGTGGGCAAACCGGCGAGAGTGCTTCCTTGAACATCTCTGTCATCTTGGTCATGAGTGATGAGCTCATTTCCTCAACAAGACTTGATTAGCACCTCATTCTTCTCTCGCGGGTTTCACCTCTAGGAAATCAAAATTCTCCCGGTGTTTCGCTTGAGTTCATCACTTAACTCAAATTTTGACTCCCTCCAAACTTCTCATTTAGCTTTTCATCCATGGAGGTCATCTGGGTGGTCGAGTGTTTTGAATTTGCACACCTCTCGAAGAGTGACTAAGAGTATCCATCTTTTGAGCTTGATTGGCAACGTCTCTTCCATCTCGAGCAATTTTGATCATCATTCGCTCAACCTTCTCAAGTTTCTCCATCAAGGAGTGAGATCAATCTAGGGATCCTTATGCATCTTCGCGGCTGCCCGATCATCCGTGCTTCCCGCCTTTTCGCCCCGAGCTCCGATCTGAATCGAGCCTCGGTCACGCTTATCGACAATTCAATTAAAGATAGAACTTTTAAGAACTTTGGCATAATTATTAATAGTGTCAAAAAGGATACCAAAAAGTGCTAGCTTCAGTCCGAGGTTGACTAATTCAGTTGATCGCCAATTTAAGTCTCCTTTTCCATCTAAGATCGATCCTCAAAGACCTCCCCTGGTCCCCATCTCCATCTTTGGATTTGTCTCCTCCGCTCGGGGGCACCAACGATTTTCTCCTTTTTTCACCCAACTTCTTCCGAACCACTCATCAAAATTTGAGTTTTTCATCCAGCTTTGTCCTCCCAGAACCCCCGAGAAGTCGGTCGAAGGCCGTCTCCTCATTCCACCGGTCTTCCCCCTCCGAACGCAAAGAATATCAAGCATCTCGGAAGAGTCCGATTGAGGATAAATACTGATCCTCTCATGTCTGAAGAAGACATCTTGCAGATCGGGGTATAGGCTGAGCTCGGGTAGTGGCGATCCAGAATGAACCATTCCCCCTTGCTCCTCCACTTCGCCTTCTTGACTTCTCCCTTCTTCCAGACCAGGCTCTCTGGTTCGGTTGAAGCTTGTCGGTGAGGATCAAGCGATGAATCACTCGGGAGCTCATCAAGAATAATGCGCTCACGAGCCTCGGCTGACATCGCGAGTTTGTGCGGTCGGGTCCTCGGTTTGCATGCAGTGGGTTACGAGGCTGGTAGCATATCCTCGGTTTAGTGCGAGTTGGCTCGTCGGTCGAGCCGCGCATCTTGAGTTGCGCAGCTCTTGAACTGACTCCCCGAGGTAAGGCATCTCGAGGTCACGAGCTCCTTTAAAAATTTCCTGAGAAATTTTTATTTGGCCTGGCGATGTCTCGAGCACCTCGAGGAGAAGACACGCTCCTCGATCGATCTGAGTCTAGAGATAACACGAGCCAACACTTGTAATGGTGAACTCTGGGCGGTTTGGCCCTCAGGTTGAATCTCTTCAGAATCACTTCCATCTTCATCGGTGAGAACCACCAATCTTCTGCGTTTTGGAGCAAGATCCTTCTGTTTCAACATCTTTGCTCCCTGCTCCATCTTTGCCTCCAACAAAACCTTCCCCCTGGTTTGTTGGGTCTCTTTTTCAGCAGCCGCAGAAGGTGATTCTACCTTCTTTTCTCTCCCCGATGGCTCGCTTCGCAAAGAATGGGCTTAAAGAGAATTTTGGACTTAGGGAATGGGGTCGAATTGGCGAAGATATCCTCATCCTCTCTGCACATCTCCAAAATATACGCAATTTTGGTGGCATGGTGGATCTTGCCTTTGATTGAGATCGCCAAATCAACCTTCCTCAAAACTTTGGTCCGCTTTCATCACCATCCCAATCAGAATTTCAGCCAGTTGAAGTCAGTGGTGGGTGAGGCCTCGATCGCCGCCATCAATCTGAGCTTCGGGGTACTGATCTGCTCAAAACTCCCCGCAAGACTCATGATGCACTTGCTCACAATATCCATCAAAACACGATATTGTGGCGGGTGCCTTTATGCGAAGGTCGCCCTCAAACTTCAAAAGGATTCTCAGCAATCCTATCTAAGTATTCCCGCTCTCTACCTGACATATACATCGCAGGATCCTCTCCTCTATCACAGAGCTCAAAAACATCATTCAAATTCTTCGGAATAATATATAGTTCCCTCTCAAAATTGATGTATTTGGACGAATGCTCTAAGTGTGATACAGTAATCTCAGAATGCATACCATCCTCTTCATCTATCCTCAAATTACAGATGAATTCGATTACCTCTTTTGCGTACTCTTGCTCCGGTCGGCTTGCGACTAGATGAGTGAGTTTGGCTAATCGGATCATGTGGAGAGCCTCCTCTTCTGGTTTGGAATTGGTTGTGCTATCAAGCGAGACAACAAACTCATACCAGGGTTTGTTGGTTTTGGCTAATTTATCGAAAATTGTAGGAGCCATTTGAGAGATTGAAGATTTTAAGCTTTAGGGTTTAGGGTTTTCTGGGCAAAGGGGATTTTTATTTGCAGAGGATTTGGAACGAAGGGTTTAATAAAATTTTGGCTTGAAAGGCTTCTTAGGGTATATATAGCTTCGAGATCGTAAGTATTCGCGTTGGTTAGGTGAAAAGCGAAAAGCAACGGTTGAGATTAATCTCCGATTAATCGGGTATACGAACCGACGATCTCCAAAAAGTAAGCCGCCAAAACATCCTCATTGGTCATTAATGTAGCAGAGCATTAAATATTTATTGACCTTCTTGAATTTAAAAGCGATCCCGCCCAAAAAAAACATTCCTCGGTGTTTTGTATTTATTGCAAATGATTCTTGAGCTTCACTTAAGTAATAAATGAGTCGCGTGAGTCATTCTTCTTCGGACTAATTTCCCTCTGTCGGTCTTCTTGATAATCGACTTTGATAAAATGTCGATTATATCTTAATCTTGAATTGGTTCAAGATATCTCTCGAATCTTCGACCTTCAAGAAATGAGTTCCCTGAGACTCAGTTTAGTATTTCCATTTTATCCTAAGCTTCTCAGTAGAATCTGAGAAAAATTTCATGCTTCTGAAAACCTTCAATTTTTCAGATTTTACTCTATACACCTGGTTCTAACATCCCTAATTCAACTGAAAGTTCCTGAAATCTTGATTCAGCCAAAGGTTTAGTCAAGATATCAACTCTCTGCTTATCAGTATGAATTTTCTCCATCCTTATGTCCTTCTTCTCGACATGATCTCTGATGAAGTGATGTCTGATATCCACATGCTTGCATCTGGTGTGTAATACCGGATTTTGTGAAATAGCAATGGCACTATTATTGTCACAAAATATTGGTACTTCATTGGCTTCAACTTTATAATCCCTTAATTGTTGTGCGAGGCAAAGAAGAAAGCAACAACAACTTTCCCGCAGCCATGTATTCAACTTCGAGAGAACTTGGTTGCTACCGAGGTCTGTTTTTCGAAAACCAAGATATCAGCTTACTTCCTAGAAATTGACAAGTTCCTGAAGTGGACTTCCTGTCAATTCTGCAACCTCCATAATCAGCATCTGAGTAACCAGTTAATTCAAGGTTATCATCAGCTGGATACCACAATCCTCTATTCACTGTGCCTTTAAGATACTTCAGTATCTTTTTGGCAGCCTCCATGTGACTAGCCTTAGGATTAGCTTGGTATTGCACATATCCCAACAAACAAATGTTATATCAGGCCTACTTGCACGTGAGATAGAGCAATGATCCAATTATTCCTCTATAATCGGTAGATGGCTTTTACCGATTTTCCTTCTAATCGGGATCCATCTTGTAGTTAGTATTCATGGGAATCCTAAGCGTATTTTGCAATTCGCACACCATATTTGGCAATCGATCTCGGTGTACTTTGCACGGTTGATGAATATTCCTTCCTTTGATTGTTTCACTTGAAGACCTAGAAAGAAATTCATCTCTCCCATCATTGACATCTAAAAACTTGCCTTTTCATCGATGTTGAAAACTTCTCACACGGTGATGGTTTGGAGATCCAAAATGATGTCATCAACATATATTCGAACTAGTAAGATATCTTCCCCATCCTCTATCCCGAACAGAGTTCTATCATCAAATCCCTTTGACAAAACCATGGTCAAGAAGAAACCGAGAAAGAGTATCATACCATGCTCGGGTGCTTTGCTTGAGATCATACAAAGCTTTTACGAGCACGTAGAACTTGGTCATTCTGTTTGAAGCCGGAGGTTGTTCCACATAAACCTCTTCTTTAAGCACACTGCTCTTGAAATGCACTTTTCACATCCATTTGATAGATTGTGAACTTCATGTGGGCAAAGATATGCAAGAAACAATCGATGGCTTTGGGTCTTGCAACAAGTGCAAAGGTTTCATCATAATCCAAGCCTTCTTCTCGGGAATAACCTTGTGCAACTAGCCTTGCCTTGTTTCTTACAATGTTGTTGTTTTCATCTCATTTATTCTTGAAAACCCACTTGGTTCCAATGACATTGTGCCTTTCTGGTCTATCTACCAGTTCACATACTTCATTCCTTGAGAATTGATTCAGCTCTTCTTGCATAAAGGTAATCCAATGAGAATCTTGTAGAGCTTCACCAATCTCATGAGAGTTCTTTCTCCGATAGGAAGCAGCCAGAATAGTGCACTCTCACCATGGAACCTTCTTGTTTTAACACCTTGGTTAGATCACCCACAATCTGACTTGTAGGATGACTATTTAACCATTTCCTTCTTGATGTTCCTGTTTCAGTAGTATCCTCAACATTTGAAATGTTCGGTTCAGTTAGTTCAATAAATTCAGGAAACAACAGAAAAGGAGAAAGGGAATCATCTTCCTCGTGGGGAAATTCTATTCGAACATTGTCGAGACATTTGTTCCCCTTTGGTTGATAGATTCGAGAATTTGCCTTTTGTGACCACATCTTCATTGGCATTACATACCGAGTCCGAACCGTGGTATGCATTCGGATTGGTCACCTTGGAGTGTTGGTTTTCTGAGTCTCACCATCCCGAGTTCCATCCCGAACATCTTTATTCGAGTCCGAGTCTACCCAATCATAGATAGTGGACCGACTTCTTCTTTTCGAAATTGGATGATTTATCTTTCGTTTCAGCTTAATCTGTGATCCTCTTGGTCAGGTTCATCTGCATCATGTTCTTTTGTTTCTTCCGAACACAAGTAGATTCATCAAAAACAACATGAGGTGTTTCCTCCACAATAAGAGTCCTACAGCTTGTAAACTCGAAAGCTTTCATGACTTCGAATATCCTAAGAATATTCCTTCATCGACTTTTACTATCAAATGTTTTCAATCGATCTTTACCATTATTGTGTATGAAACACTTGCAACCAAAACACACGAAAAAAGAAAGAAACAAGAGGCTTCCTTTCATTCCAAAGCTCATAGGGTGTTTTGCCTTGACTCTTGGTCAAGATGGATCTATTCTCGGAGAGTAAAGCGCAAAGGTTGATGACTTCAAATTAAAATCTTTTAGGAATATCACCTAGCAATCATTGTTCTTGCAGCTTCTTTCAGAGTCCAGTTCCTTCTTTCAGCAACACCATTTTGATGAGGGTCCTTGCGGTGATGTTTCATGCGAAATTCCATTCTCTCGCTAATAATCGGATATGATATGATTTATAAACTCGGTTCCTTTGTCGATCGATTTTGACCACACTCGATTTTTCTCATTATCGAGCCTTTTCAAGAATTGGCAAAGATATATCGAGTCTCTTTTTCATCGAAAAGAATATGACCCAAGTATATCTTGAGTAGTCATCACCTACTACCAATGTGTATTTTCTGCCATTAGTGATCACAGGTGTTATAGGACCAAAAAGATCCATATGCAGTAACTGAAGTATTCTCTCAGTAGAAACTTCTACTTTGCTTTTAAATGATGTTTTTACTTGTTTTCCTTTTCCGCATGCATCACAAATATGTTCTTCATTGAACACTTCATTAGGCAACCCTCTCACAAGAGCTAATCTTGCAAGCTTGTTCAGGGGTTTTAAAATTCAAAGTGATTCATTCTTTTATGCCATAAACCAACCGGGTATCCGTGGAACTTTTAGCAACTAAACATGTATCTTTATGAGTTGAACTCCAATCGCCAAGATACACATTCCTTTTCTTGTACCAAATCAAGAAACTTTCGTGATGTATCATCTTTCACAAAACATAAGTTCTTAGAGAACTCAACATTGAAACCCTTATCACAGAATTGGCTAATTGAAAGCAAGTTATGCTTCAATCCAGATACATATGAAACACCATGGATATGAACTGAGTCTATTTCCAAAGTTCCATATCCTTCAGTCTGTCCCTTGGAGTTATCTCCAAAAGTGATCTCATGGGCCTCTTTGTTCAACATAGTCACCGAAGCATCTTCTTGAATCTGTCATATGTCTTGAGCATCCACCGTCAAGATACCATATATCGAGCTTTTTTCATCTACCTTTCATCGGTGCCATGTGATCTTTCATCGATTTAGTGCCCTGTTTTTCCTCCCCGAAAAAGATCAATTCTTAGGTACCCAATTTGTGGTAGGTCCTACGAGGTTAGCTGTACCTTTCGGAATCCAAATCTGCCTGACAACTCTAATCACTTTAGAGTGGCTAATTTGTCTTCCATAGACATCAACATATACATCCACTACTCTAGGTGCCTTAGCAGTTTTCTGTATATGTGTGCTAGCTTTAGCATGAACATGGGCTTTTGAATTCTTCTTTGGATCGGGCCTACATTGGGATGCTTAGGCTTTTGTGCGGACGGCCTAAATCTTTGTTGACTTGGGTTTGGATAACCTTTACCCCTTAGGCAAGTGAGGTTCGGGTTGTCTCAGACTTGAAACTGGGTCTTTCAACAGATCGAGGACTTGGTCTCTTCAATTGAGAATGTCTCTGTTGAGTGTTTCTCATCCGAGGATTCCTCCGATGGTTCGATGTGGAGCCTTTCAGTTTGCATTCTTAGCCCGAGGCTTTGAAGTACTTCTGCTCGAAACTTTCCATCTGACCGCTTCAGTTTTCTAGCCTTCACCAAGTTTGGGCTTTTTAACCCGATCACTCGGTTTTTTTTCGAGACCATAGGTCATTTTCCTTGTCTACAACCTTGGGCATTACTCCACTTGAAGTGTAGGTGCCATCGGTTTTACAAAGATAGTCTTCTTGCTACTTGATGCAAAGATTCGGATGACCTTGTGAGGTTCCCCTGGAATGTATCCCAATCCAGATTTTATAGTGGCATATCTACGGTAAATCAATTTCATCTATAACATTAGATGCTTTATTCAATAGAGTTAACTTCTTGCATGCACTATCCTCACGATTCGTAGAGTTTCATGCTTCTCGAGAGAGGTCATTGAACTTAGTTCCGATTTAATTTGAATCTCTTGGTGATTTTCTAGCTTTTTCGATTAGGGTCATTATCGAACTTCTTTCTTTCTTCGAGAGTTGTACTTTCGTAACATCCGGTTCATCAAAGAGCTCCAATTAATTGAGAAGTGATTTGATTTTTGCCAGAGTCTTTCCATTTTAGATTTTCAAAGATTCGGCCTTTATTACGCTCTTGAGTTTTATTTAGCGATCCTTGCAAAAACAAAGATAGTCCTTCATCGATTCTCAAAAGAATCCATCAGTCAAAATGACTGTTTTTCGGTGGAACTTGAAAACTCTTGTGCTAGTGTAGGAGCAACAATGAGAAAGAAGAGTTTACCTCCTCAATGGCCATCGATGGATGTCATCACTTTCACCGTCTGAAAATATCTCATCCAAGAGCTAGATCCCTCCTCGAGTGTTCTTCTTCCGCAACCACGGCCTTTTGCTTGAGAACTTCTCGGTCTCTTTTTAGCTTGTCTTTCTCTTCTCTCCTTAAGACTCAAATCTGGACAATCATCTTTGGAAGTGACCTTTCTTCCGCAATTATAAAGATCTGGTTGGTATCATCATCCCGATCATTTTCTTCTTTGGACTTGGAGTCCTTCTTTTCGGATGAAGATCCTTGGTTTTCAGTCCTTCTTCTTCTCGGTTGATCCGTCCTCGAGGTTTCTTCTAGTACTGTGGTTCCTGTAATAGCTTTTTGTATTTTCCAAATCTACTATTAAGTCCATCAAACCTCCTTGCCATCGTATTAGCTTTTCCTCAAGCTCATCCCGATTTTTGGCATGAGGGTTCTCGACTCTCTAGTTTTATTTTTTTATCTTTGGCTTTTAAAGCTTACATTTTTACTCGATGAAGAATCATCTTTTTTGTCGACCTTTTTTGGATTTCTTATCAATTACAAATTCATAAGCCTTGACTCGAGAGAAGGCTTTGTTGGTATGACATTGAATTAATGTTCTTGGTGTTTTCAATCACCACCGCATGAATATCCCATTTCTTAGAAAGACCTCTAAGAATTTTCAACGCTACTTCTCTTTGTGGATATTTCTTTCCAAGTGCATTTAGATCATTCATGATGCTAGTGAATCGACTTCCAATTTGTCTATTGATTCACCATCATCCATTTCAAAACTATCAAACTTTCCAATTGTCACCGAAAGTTTGTTTTCTTTTTATATGATCTGTGCCTTGGCATAACAACTAAAGTGTATCCCAAATCTCTTTAAGCAAAGATTACAAAGGAGAGATCATTCACATCACACCATCATCAATTGTCTTTGTATAGTGTGTCTTTAGCAATGTAGTCTAGATTGACTAACTTTCTCTCCTCAGAGTCGGTTGGTCATCGACTTAGGAAATTTCGCTCCCAGATCAATTCTCTCATCTTTTCCTCCTCCGGGATTCACCATGCTTAATTGTAATGGTCCTCGAGAGATCACTCTCCACATACGCTCATGTTTGGAATACGATGAGCCCGCATTCTCGGTCTCCATAGATCATAGTTCTCCACCGAGAACATGGGAAGTTTTTGAAGACATTTTTCCTCGATCTTTTGAAAAATAAAAAGTTTCAAACAAATAAGATCGATTTCAGATAGACCACAAGTATTTTTGAAAATAAAACTTTGGTCAACAAAGCGGGTGGTCAAGATGAACCAACGCTTCCGATACCAATTTTGTTGGTCCCGGTGCAAACGAGTCTTACGTGTATGGGGTGGAATACACGTGTTCAAATGATTTTAAAACTTTTTCATCGAGGTCACTTGGGTCAAATAATCCTCAAGATTAGGTTTCGAGAAGCTGAGATCGCTCCGAGTCAAAGTCTCATTGTGACATGATCCCGAGTCGCCAGATACCTCGGATAATCCCAACCGAGTCCCCGAGTGTCGAGATCCCGAGTTGCTTGGATCAAATAACTAACTTCATCAATCCTCGGAAGAGAGTTCGGTTTGATAACTATCCGTTTCTAGATACTCACCGTATGCGGAATGGTTGGTCTTTTAGATTATACTCGTTTTAAGCTTTCTTCAAAAAACCTTCCCTTTATGAAATAGTGATTAGGTGGTGGTTCATTTATGCAACTTCATTGGATTGATTCCAACCGAATATCGGTGAAAAGTATGCTTTCAAATCAAGTCAATGCAATGCGGTTTAAATCTGGATAAGGAAAGCAATAAAGAACACAAAGAATTATAGTGGTTCGAGACTCAAGCTCCTACGTCCACTCTCCCGACTCTTGGAGAAATTCACTATCAACTTCGAAGCTTTTACGACTACCTCGTAGTTTACTTACTCAACTCGCCCGAAGTTTTTCGACTACTCCGCGTGAGTTTACTTACTCAACCCGACCTTGAGTTTTTCGACTACCTCGTGAGTTTACTTACTCAATCACACACAAGCTTTGGACTACCCTCGTAGCTTACTAACTTCTCCTCTAGAGTTTTTCGACTACTCGCCGTAGTTTACTAACTCTTTACAACTCTTTTCACCAACAAACACACTCCAACTACCTTCTCAAGGGTTTTGGGGTTTCTCGTTGGTTTCCAACTAGGATGAGATATCCTTTACAATGAAGCACAATGCAAAGGGTTGGGATATCTCGACTAAGCTTTGGATAAATCTTATCAAGCTAGGCTTAGTATAGTGAGCTCTCTTCAATATAGAAGCACTTGGGAAATTCAAGGTTTTTGAGTGCTTTCACTTTTGCAAGAATAAGTTTGAGCTCTTAAGTTATGTGATAAATTTCCGTGAACCTTACAATGTAGAGGGTCACCAAGATTTATAGCATACACCAAGGTCACTCTTTAAAACTATCCGTTGGAGAGATAACTTTTGTGAGTTTCCTCTACGGTGTGTGAGAAACGACTATATTTTAGGGTTTGAAACTCCCCTAACACGTTTTGTGCAATAGCCTTTCATGTAGCCGGTCTTCACTTTTTGCGATCCGAACTTTTGTACTTCGACATCCTTTTTTTCATGACCACATCCTTTGTCAAGATGGTATAAAATGATGTTGTCTTCCTCTTTTTGACTTTTGTCTCCGGTTAAAGGTGAGACACCTTCAGCGGCTCTTTTGGTTACAAACTCGAGTTTGATATAACCTTAACAACACCGACTTAGTTCCTTTTATGCAGCTTGAATGTCTTGGCAATATCTAACTTCTTAAGGAATCGCGATCTTACCGATTATTGTATCGCCCGAAGGGTCGATATTATCGATTGCCGGAACATTGGGTTCATGCGAGCATTGATGCATTCGGAGTCTTGAGTAATTCTTGTGCCTGATACTCTTGATCTTGATTCTTGATCTTACATCATACATTGTCTTGAGTCTTTTGAGTCTTGACGTCTTGAGTTTTCACAAATATCTTGGTGATATCTTTGAGTCTTTCATCTTAGTCTTGATTCTTGATTTCATCTTGAGTCCTTGATATCTCGATTTCTACTGAGTCTTGATTCTCGGTTTCCTCTTGAGTCTTGAAACTCCAGTTTCATCTTTGTAGGTCGAGCGGGTTATGTGAGCAGTCAGTCTAGGGAGGGTGAATAGACTTACGAAAAACTTCGTCAGCCGGTCGGTGTGAGAGCAGATAAAGCGATCGAGTGCGAGTGAATCGGTTTGGTCTCGATAACCAACTTATTGAAACGAATTGAACGCATCGATTCGGTAACTATCGTGATTAACCGATGTTATGCCCGTTTAAGTTTTACCCGTGTGAAAAACCGGTTTTGTATAAATCGATTCCAAGTTTTATCTTTTTTAAATCGATGACGAAATATCAAAGTCCGATCGATCGAAGTTTCGTGTCATTCGATCTTAACTTAGAATGTATGCTTTAAGATTGTGCGAAGTGTGAGCAGCTTAATCAAAGCAAGAAAGCACACAAGATTTATAGTGGTTCGGACAAAACCAGGTCCTACGCCCACTCTTCCCTTTCACTGAGGGCACCAACTTAACCGACTTAACCGATCGGGACTTAGTTTAGTGTGTTAGTCCAACACAAGACACCAACAGATGTTTTAAGAGTTCTCACTCAACCGATCCTTAAATCAAGATTAGAAACCCTAGATCGAATCTTTTTAAACAACTTATCCTAACTTGGGGTTTGGGTAAGATTGTTGAGGTTCCAACTATGAAATCTTTCCTTGCATACAAGCGACTTAAAAGCTAGATGAAAAGATTTCTTGCTAAGAACTTATGGGATGAACACAATATAAAATAAGCTTGTTGTTGTGTTCTTCGATATGAAATCGACTATAGTTTGAGCTTTTGATTATGTTGTTTGTCAAGCATTTCAGGTGTCTCACTGAAGTGTGATCCCATATTTATAGACCTTGAGATCAAAGAGCCGTTGGAGAGCAATTTGAATCTCAAGGCTATTTTAAAAGAGTTGCAGCTTGATGACGTGTCTTGAGAACGGCATGGCGAAAAGCGTGAATGTGTATTTTATAGCCGTTTGAGAGAGCAACATCGAATCCATGATATCGGCTCTGTTCATACGTGTTTCTTCCTTATTGGATGGAAGCCTTGCTTTGCGGTGTTGTTCCTCCAACTAAGGTTAGTCTTCTTCTTGTTTAGATCGTAGGCGTATGATAAGATGAAACATCGTTTTTTCATCTTATGGTGATCGATCGATCTGGCCGTCGATCTACATCCGATAGAGTCTTCTGGCGCTGTTGACTTAGCTTCAACCGGTGACTCGGTGATGTAGGTCTTACGTCCGATCTTACGAAGTCATCGATCTTGAGTATTCGAGGTTTGAGCTCATGACTTCCCGTGAGTTATCGACAAGATCGGATCGTCGATCTTTCTGGTTTAACATTACGCCTGTCGGATATCGACTTTCTTCCGATTCTTGATTCGACCTTTACATATTGAGTTCCCCGATATATGACCTATCTATTACATCGGTTTTTCTATACAATCATTATCAAGCTGGTCTCCCTGTCGATGTAATGTAAACATCGGTTAAATGCCAGATACATTTGGTCTGTACATGTGATTTTGGAACTTTCATCAAAACTATAAATTTCCCAACAATTTCCCCCTTTTTGATGAAACCAAAACACGAGAAACCAAGCAGTTGATAAGTATAGAATAGTTAAACAAAATGTCGGAAGACAAAGAGATTTTGTCTTGGGATCAGAAAGATAAACTTTTCATTAGATATGTTGATTACATGTTACATCAGAAAAGTTTTGAATTTAAAAGCGGTGATCCTAGACGTCTTACGAATCTTCACTCCTGGGCTTGATCCTTCCGGCATTTCTCTTTGGTCTTGTGGGCGTTGAAAATCGATAGAGTTTCCATTTGACATCGGTTATACAGACTTGATCGAGTTATATCGCGATTTGCTCAAGAAGTCAAAGTAGAATCTCTCAAATGCCGGTCTGTCAAATGAGCCATCTGCGCCGAGTATATTAACAGATCATACTCTTGGCGAGATATCTTTACATTTATAAGCTTGGCCTCATTTTCCAGATACTTCAGAAAGTCTGGATATTTATTCTGTAACCAGTTGAGGAACTCATCATCTGGTGATTCTTCTTTTGGAACAAGATCAAGGACAAAGGCATCTAGAAGCCATTCACTTACGATCTTATTCCATTCCTCAAACCTCTTAAAGGCGCTAGATTTTTTGGTATGATCTCACGACTCTTTGTCGGGTAACCGAGGTTACAGTGCGATTTTCCAAATAATCCTTTCTTAGCCCTTGATTTGAACGGTTTCAACCCTTCCTTGTGCCGGTTTTTACGCCCTTGCTTCTTTCTTCTTCATTCATCCGCTTTGGACAATCTTCTGGTAGCTCCATATCACCAGATGTCGATAGTTGTTCTTCTGGTGACTTTCCTGTGCGAGTAATCGGTCCAGATTTTGATGTCCCAAAGACCCGCATGACCTTTTTTGCAATTGAGCTTTGTCCGTGGGCCTTATCTTCGATGTGTCGGTTGGTTTCTCGGATCCTTCCCTTTTTTGGTTTGATCAAAAACGCATTGAGGTGGGAAGTCGAGACCAAAGTTGTTGATAATGCCCGATTTAGATCATTAGCGGATAAACACGAAGTTTGAGTTAGATTACGAACAGTTATGTAATCATTCTGTCTTGGCGTTTCCATTTAGTAGTAGAGTGTCAAATCATTTTGTCAAATTTCTCTTGATAACTTTCGAGCCTTTTTTCGATGGCGTCGAAAAAGAAGATTGATTTTGATCAATTGTTTGATTTTGTCATCAAGTGATTTTGTAAGCTCAAGCGAATATGGTGGTCATGGATTGGGAGAATTGATCTCGATTGCTTCGATTTGTTTGAGATCGATTTGTCTCTCGATCGGTTAAGCTCTCCTCAATCTCTTCTTTCGGAGATCTTTGAGATAAGATCGATCTGCGAAGTTGATCGATGGTGATATGAGATGTAGGAATTGGATCCATCACTTGATCGGGTTCGGTTGTTTGTGCCTCCGGTGGTTGGTGCGTGGCTGCGGCACCAGTTCCACTTTCATCATAAATGACTCTGCATTCTCCATTTCAGCGTCATTTTACGGAGCTTGAGCGATCTCGGCTTTTCTTCTTCCGGCAATTCCAACTTCCTGTGGATCAGAGCTTTCACAGATTTATCGGATATTAGCTCCGCTGGTGATCCCACTTTGGCAGACTTCCTCATATCGAAGTCAAAATCTGCGAACTCATCCGCACCACCCATCTGTTCAACAAGTAAGATAAGATCGAGAAGCTTTTTTAATCGAGATCTCTCCAGGTGAGGATCTCCATGACTTCTTCTCTGATAGCAGGATGGGCGACCAGTTGTGGATACATCTCATCAATCTCTCGTTCAATTCTTAGTCTAACCATTTTTCCAGTGATGGTCTTTGTTGATCTGGATACAGGAATTATCTGTCCAGATTCTGTTGGATGAGATGTGGAAGCTTCTGGTTGTGCTTGAGTCGGCGGAAGTTGTCTGATTGGTTCGACCTGCAGTGGTTCTGCTGTAGTGGCAGTTGTATCTGGTTCAGTTCATGAGCAGGTGAACTAGCGAGGTGACATGCTCGTGACCTTTAAATACGGCGGTGAATCGGCTTGAGGTTGAGGAAGGAGATTTTGCAGTTGTGCTTCTTACCGAGATCGTTTGGCGAGCCCTCGGGTTGAGAAGCTTGCTGTCTGGATTCTTTGTTCATAGCAGGGCCCATTACGCGCTCTTTCTTCTTCGACTCATCTTCTAGTGCTAGAGTCATGGTAGCTTGCTTTTCTTTCTTTGGCCTCTTCTCGCAGGCCTTCACCGAGTTTTCGTTTCTTTTTACGTGGAGCAAGCCCTGGTGTGGATGATGGCATGCTTCTTTGCTCTTTTCCTTTCTTGATTTTGTTGGAGTGGGCTCCTTGTCATCGTCTGGTGGCCCGTATATAGCGAAGTTGATGAAGGAAGGCATTGTAGGACTTGATCCATTTCGATTCCATTCGGTAACTTGGCGTTTGTCCTTCAATATAAGCGCAACCTTGTTGAGATTCGCACTTCTCTTTTTCGAAAACACTTTGCTGGATTCATTGACTCCAAATTTTTTCGTGTTCTTGGAGCAAAGATGGCTTTTCAGAAGCCGTGCGATTGATGTTAAAGGCCCATCAATTATGCTTTGCCATCTTTGTACATTTTGGTGATGTGAGAAAGCATCCGGGCTAAATGAATTCCCATGATCGTTCTTGTGAGAATGTCAAACAACATCTCTCTTTCTTTTGAGCATTGGCGATGAATCCGGCTTTTCGATGTTTGTTCGCCTCTCTTAAGAGCTCCTCTCGATTTCTTCGTCCTCATTCTCCCCTTGGTAATGCAGTGAGATTCGCCCTTTTAGTAATTCTAAGCAGGCGAGTGATATACGCATTTGTCGATCCCGATTTCTTCTCCGTTGGTAGCGACATCGGTTAGTCTCTGGTTTTTTCAGATCCACACTCCAAATTCCGCAAGAATTGAAGTGCTTCATCTTGCATCCTTTGGATTGCGATGAAAGCGAAGCAATATGTTTCAGTCCGGCCTTCTTGAAATTTGTTCCACCTCCATGGATTGGAATCCTCAGTGGTTCCAAGCCCGAACGAACTTATCCTCAAAGATCTTTGTTGCGGTTCGCATAGTTGCACATGATCTTTTCCTAGTCCATGAGTGGCCATCTACTGGTGAGATAGACTCATTAAATTTGTGCATAATCAATATCAATATCATACCGGAAAAACAAAAGGCAATGAAGCATAAATTAGAAAAAACAACTTTTGAAAACAATGTTTTTATCGGAAAGAAAGATTCATCATTAAGTTTAAAAAGAAAATATTACCGATTCAAATTTTCGAGAAGATTTTGAACTAAGAAATCGCTTTTGAAACGTAGAGAAAATTTGAAGTTTTTCAATTGAAAGTAATGCAAGTTTGTGAAGCGAGAAAAACTCGTAAGGTTTGATGAATCTTATATATAGGAGGAGGGTACAATAAGACAAGATTTTGAAGATCAATCGTTTTTGAAAAGATTATGCGCTCAGATTTAGGGGTTTTGATCGTAGGGTCGGGAAAACGCACGCATACACAAAACTTTTGGATTTAAAAAGCACGATCAAGTAGCAGTTAATACATGTACCACGTCCGCATTAAATGATTTGCAGAGTACACGTCACCGAGGATAGTGGGTACGGTAAGGTAAATAATATCGATACGATCAGATAAATAAGTGAAGAACAAGAGAAAAGAGATCGTGTCTGGTTGATGATGTTATGTCGGTCAATATTACTTTATCAATGTTGATTCCACTTGTTGATCTTAATCATTACACACTAAGCCTTAAGAAATTTCCAAACCGATCCTTTTAACCGATCTTCTCCGGTTGCATCGATTTGTTGAAACTTCAGCTTAATCTGATCTTCCTTAATCGTCGATTTCCTTTTGATCCTCGTGATCGGTTGAAGTTCCCCCCTTCAACCGATATTTGTTTATAGGCGATATATCCGATTTATTGGAGTTTCAAGCTCGTGAGATCTCTCTAAATCCGATCATGCTGTAAGTAATCGATTTTGGTTGACCTCATCCCGATTCTTTTTTCAGATTAAGCGATTCTTGGGATAAGTGTTACACCAAAACTTAGTCTAGAGTAGTAGCTTCTATTCCCTAAGTAGGCGTGATTGACATGCGTAAATATCGTGCGAATCTCTCGATATGTCAATCAACCGTAAATTTATCCAATTATCGATCAGCGTGATTTCTACATCTGTCTTTTGATGCAAATTTCTCGGATAGGCTTCTTGAAATGAAAATTGCATTTGCATCCTTGCTTAGCCTCTATAAATTGGACCAATGTTTTACACAACATCACCCATTCACCATACTTATCTTCTTTTGTAAGAATCATGTATCTTGGTGAACCCTTTGTTTCCGGTGAGACTTAGGCAAAAACACTTTTACACCCTTTTATATGGTTTCACCTTCTCAAATCAACCCTTTGCATCCCTTATTAACATTTTTCTTCATCATCTTCGATTTCACATCGATACCAATGCTTTCTACTACCACTGGATCTGATTTGTTACTACAACCGAGAAGACACTTTCTCCTAACCGTATGCACCTTGTGTGTCTATCCGGATAGCGTAACGAACCATCGGACTTAGTGTCAGTATAAAATATGTAGCACATGTGCCCATGAGATCGACGACCAACTCTTTGGCACACGTGCTCCATTTGCTGTTGGAGAGCCCTATTACTCTTCCTTTTTTTAGGGCTCCAGCTTAAGAAATCCTATCAAGGCCTCTGCGCTCAGATTTTTCTTGATCTTGACTTTTGCGATCGCTTTGGGATTCTCGTTCTTTAAAGCCTCTCTCACCCCCTTGTTAAGTGGGGAAAATGAGAGTTTAAAATCTCTCTCTTTCCTTCACTTACGGGGTTAGGATGAAGGTTTAGGGTTATAGGTTTAGGATTTTGGTTAACATTTATGTCTCGACCTCCGGGTCTTCTTGTACTTGTAACTTCGTAATGTAACCTCGCCGGGTTTTTATCAATGAAAAGTTCATTATTTCATCGTTGTGTAAATTCACCTTTCTTATGCGATTGTTAGCTCTTAATCTCGAACCTTGCTTGTTGAATATCGGTTAAATCGATTCACAAAAGAAATGCTATAACCAAATTGATTTAATCAGATAATCCTTTAAACCGAGCATTTTCCTTAAACCGATAAACCTTGAATCGATCGGTTCCTTTAAAGCGATAGACTTTAAATCGATAAACTAAAATCGATCGGTTCCTTTGGATCCGGTGGCGTGTAAGTCGACGATTTTTGCTTATCGATCTCTTGAGATCGATTAAGATACCAAACTCAACTGATTTCTCTCGATCCGTTAGTCTCTTAACCAAATTAGTTCTCGAGAACATTCAATCAAACATTTTTGGTGACATTTCTCCAAGATCTGAAGTCTAGCTTTCATTGCATAAATCTCGAATCGATCTCATTTAGTGGCTTGGTTAGAATATCGATATACGTATATCGGTATGAATCTTTTCCATTTCGATATTCTTCTTTCAACGTGATCTCTTATAAAGTGGTGTCGACATCCACATGCTTCAGATTCAGATGTAGAACCGGATTTCGGTGATTGCACAAAGACTATTCCGGGAGAATATAGGTACGTTTTAGCTACAATGTTGTAATCCTCACCGCCGACCGAGCCAGAAGCGATTGGGAACAACAATTTCCCGCAGCCCGTATATTCTCGCCCGATTGTTGATGTCGCAATCGATGTCCGCTTCTTTGAAAACCACGAGATCGGTTTTTACTTCCTAAGAACCTACATGTTCTCGAGGTTGATTTTTCACGATCTTGCAACCTCCATAATCGTAATCGTAATACCCACTAAGTTTCTAGATTATCATCGATGGGCAGAATAAACCAAGGTTTATTGTTCCTTCAGATACTTAAGAATCCGCTTAGTCGCTTCTAGGTGGTGATCATCGATTGGATTTTGAAATTTGCACATACACCTACCGCAAAAGTGATATCCGGGTTCACGGCGGTCGGGTATAATAGAGATCCAATGAGAGCCCTATATTCTTTTCTCGATTTGTTTTCGACCAATTTCATCTGGATCCATCTTGAATCCGGTCATCATAGGAATTTTGGCTTCTTTACTATTTTGAACTCCAAACTTAGCCCAATAGATTCCTAGTGTACTTTGCTTGGCGAGATTTAATATCCTTACGTACTTTGTTTAACTTGGAGACCTAGAAAGTAATTCATCGACCCATCATGGACATCTCGAATTTCCCTTGCATCGGTTCTTTGAATCTTTCACATAGGTTCTTGTTAGGAGATCCAAGATGATGTAAATCACGTAAAATGAACCATCGTAATATCTTCTCCATCTTCTATTCTCGAATAAGGTTACATTCTCCATCGCCTTTTAGTGAACCCACTTTCGATCAAGAACCGAGAGAGTGTATCATACCGTGCTTCATGAACTGTTTTGAGCCATAAAGAGCTTTTCTTAAACGATACACTTGGTTGCCCTTTTCAAAGCACGGAGGTTGTTCGACATAAACTTCCTCCGCTAGTACCCTGATTTAAGAAAGCACTCTTTCGTCCATCGATACACGATGAACCCTCGTGGGAAGCATAAGTTTAAACAAATTGAAATGGCTTCAAAGGCAAAAATGCCGGCGGTGCGAAAGGTCTCATCATAATCAATTCTTCGATTGGAATAATTTTTAGCAAATGTTTCTTGCTTATTTACGGTGATAACATTTTTCTCATCTCTTGTTCTTGAAGATCCATTTAGTGCCAATTACGTCTTGATGACTCGGTGCATCTACTAGTTCCCATACTTCATTTCTCTAAACTGTTCCATTTCCTCTGCATGGCTTTAGAATCGATTTCGTCTTGTAATGCTTCCTCTATTGTAGTTGGTTCCTTCAGGCATGGATAACAAAGAATATACTTGGCACTTACACCTGTCTGATGTCTAGTTTTAATTTTATCGACGGGTCTCCAATTATCGAATCGGTTGGATGATTTGGTTATCCAGTCCTACGATTCGATTTGCGTTTTTTGAGAACATCGTCTGTTTACGATAAAATCTTATTACTAGTGATTGGGAGTGGTGTGCAGGTTATGGTCCACTTGATAAGAACAAGTCTCGGTGATGTTGGAATCATCATGTGTCGATGTCTCGTTCGTGAGAACTTGGGAGTTCCCCGAACAGGATGGTTGAGTTCTTCTCGTCTCAAATTTGAATCAATTTTTTTCATCGACGGTTGTTCGTACCTTAGGATCGATTGATCCGGTGAATCACCTAGATCGGAATGTAAATTGATCGATTGCCGATCCTTTTCCATGATCGTTAGGTGATCCATTTTCCGAATATCGAGTTACGTAGATCGTACTTTTGTTACGATTACGAGATTTTTCTTGATCACAAGATGCTTCATCAAAAGTTACATGGGGTGTTTCTTACACAATTAGGGTTCGCTTTGTTGTAGACCCCGAAAGCTTTCTTAGATGAGAATACCTTAGAAATATACCCTCATCGGACTTGGCCTCAAAAGTCTTCAATGACTTTTCCCATTGTTGTGTATGAAACACTTGCCCAAAAAACATGGAAGTAAAAAACGAGGTTTTACGCCCTTCCACAGTTCATAGGGTGTTTTGTAGTGAGCCTTAGTGGGGAGACATACATTTCTGCGATGGCATGCGGTGTTGATTCTTACCTTTAAACGGTTTGGTATCGCATGTTCATTAACATTGTTCGGCGAACTTCTTTGAGATTTCTTTTTCCGATTCCGCTACTCCATTACTGTTGTGTGGCGTCCTCATGGTGATGTTTCATGTTGTATACCAAACTTAGAGCAAAAATCAAGAATAAAAGAAAAATTTCAGACCTTTATCGTCGATCCGATTTTTACTACTACCGACACCCTTCTCATTTTGTAATCTTCTTAGCATTTCGGGTATCTTGGTTGTCGTCTCATTCTTCTTATGTAAGAATATAACCCGGTAAACTTGGAGTAGTCATCCACGATTACAGAGTGTATTTCGTCCGTTGAGATCGACCGGTGTAATCGGTCCAAACAGATCCATATGAAGCAAATTGCGGTACTGATACCTGGATCTTTGGTCCCGAAATTCCTTTGAATGAAGC
Source organism: Stenogyne calaminthoides (assembly GCA_037126765.1). Taxonomy (NCBI): domain Eukaryota; kingdom Viridiplantae; phylum Streptophyta; class Magnoliopsida; order Lamiales; family Lamiaceae; genus Stenogyne; species Stenogyne calaminthoides. The sequence goes on from JBBCBC010000007.1 coordinate 8,359,232, forward strand.
TTTGCATTTTTCCTTCCGACATGCAAAGACATGTCCGATCCTTTCGAGAACACTTCATTGGAAGTCCTTCCACAAGAGACATCCTATTTATCTTATTAAGAGTTTTAAAGTTGGGATGGCTCATTCTTTTGTGCCAGAGCCAACTGCTACTTTTGGAACTCTTAACAATCGTGCACGCATTTCTTGGACAACTGCTCCAATCAACGCGGTAGATCGTCCCTTTTCTTGAACAGCTTAGCAAAATCTGTTGAGTGACTCGATTCTTGATAGTGCATTGATCGATCGAGAACTCAACACCGAATCCGGGTTGTCGCAGAATTGTGAAACCGGAGATAATAGGTTGTGCTTCGGACCTTCGACATCTGAGACTCGATTCATTTGTACATCATCATTCTCTAAGTTGTTCGAACCCTTTGGTATAACCAAAGTTATCATCGCCAAGAAAGTACACGCTGGCCTTTACGTTCTATGTAGGGCGAGGAGATGTTTGCTTCGGTCATGTGCCTTGAGCATCCTATCGATGTACCGGATAGTTGCTTGCACACCTCCTTTGTTGGCGGACCCACGCCGAACCTCGCAATCGGATCGGGTTTTAGGTACCCCTTTCGGATTGGGTCTGAGGGTTAGGTTTGGATTTGGGGATCCATACAAACAGAGCACTTCTATTGTGATCGGTCGGTCGAAGGCCCGATTTGTGTCCCATACTGTCAACATAATCATACTTATCCTCATATCTTTTCGATTTGTATGATTACTTGTGTGAACCTTGGATGACTTAGAAGACTTATGATTTAACTTTTTTAGGTTTGTCTTCTTTTTATCCGATGTGGTTCAAAGTCTTGGCTGACTAAATAAATTCGACTATAGGGGGTAGATACCATTGCTACCATCAAAAGATTCATATCCTTTTTCGCATAGATGGTTTTCGCAGTTTTGAAGCATGCTTATTAGGCGGTGACCTTGACGGGTCTCGGATTAGACTTCCCTTTTTTGTAGGTTGTCTTTTCGATTCTCGATTCATTGATCAAGGTTGAGGTCTCTTCGTAAGAACGGGTTCTTCCGTTGATTCTCTACCGATGCTTTACCGGTTGGGGTCCATTTCTGTTCCTTTCCGGTTAGGTTCATTTTACCCGCTCAATCAGTGGTCTCTTACCCTATTAGATACAAGTTTAGCTTTTGGTTTTTTTTTTAAATTAAATCGATTACACTTTTCGAGATGAATCATCGGGGCTTTTTGAGGATGTGGAGGGTTTTCATAGCCAAGTCCCTCCTTATCAATCTTTACTCGAAAATAGGCGTTTATGTCTTTAACGGTTTGAGATGATTTTGAAAAACATCTATTTTCTTTCGCAGATTATCCTCGAGGATTTCGGACTTTCATGCATTCGGAATAGCTCATCGAATTTTGCTTGCAAGATTTTGAAGTCATCACTTGTCGTCTCTGTTAATTTCCATCGATCTTTGATCTGCTTTTCGATCGAAGCTTTAACTTCGAGAATTTTAAATTCCTCGATTCTCATACGAGGTTTAATTGATCTAAGTTCGTGAGGCTTTTTTCGAGATCATTTTCTTGACAAAGTTCGATTATTTACGGTCCTCACTTATCATTCTCGGCTTCCCACAATAGCATAAGTTTTCATCGCATTGGAGAGATCGGGCAGCAATTGCTTTCGAGTAGCCAAGGTCGATCTCCCCAAAGGTGTAATGATGGCAGTGTAGAACAGCGAAGGGGGTTTTGGAGGTTACCTCGGATTTGGTCCTCCCCGCCATCAGAGTTCATCATCGTCCGACGAGAATATCAGATCTTCATTTTCATAGAAGTCGGCCGCGATCACGATCAAAGTGTTCTTCTGAGAGGAGTATCCGGAGTCGCCGGGCAATATAGAATCGGCTAATTCCCGACGTCGCTGAACCACGGCTCTTCTGTCTCTATATCGTTGCTCTCTTTTGTTCCTCTTTTCTTCCTCTCTCCGGCGTCCAGTGCAGGCGTCAGGCTATATAGTGACTGCCTCACGATTGAAGCACGCCTCTCGATCCACCGTTCTTTCCTTCCGTGAATCACTCCGTCTCGTATGACCCTATCGGTGATTTCCCTTTTCGATAGTAGTCCGAGTTTCTTCTATCGATTGGTTATCTCTTCCTTCGCCGTCGACTATCTTTCCCTTTCATCTCAGTGATCCCTCCGATCATCGATTCGGTTCTTCACGGAGATCTATATGTTCGATCTCCTATCTGCCCCGGCTTATGTTGATAGTCTTATAAAATCTTCGATACTTACCAAGTTGTATATGTCGACTTCTCAAGCTTCCGGTAAGCAACGCGATCCGTTTACTCGACTTAATATATTTCCAATGGGTTCATTGGCCTTTTTGTTCTGCCATCGTTGCCTTGAAAGAACCGATTTTTGAAGTCGAGGTTTCAAAGAGGGACCTCGTCTTCATCGCCTTGACCTCTTTCAATCAGTCGAACTCGTGAGCTTTAAGACTCAAGAACAAGTTTACTAGGTTTCATTCTTGAAATGTCCCGCAATCTTTGATTCCGTGACCTTCATGTCCCACTTCTTGGTGAGAGACCTTAGGATCTTATAGTTGATATCTTTATCGAGACATCTCTACCAAGTTCTCGAAGCTTGTTTATAGACATTGTAATTCTTCCATCGAGTTCGTTGATGGTTTCGTTGAGGCAAAGATCTTGGTTTCTCGAACTTCACCGTTATTCGCTTGAAGACTTTGTCTTTTATCTATTCATTTCCCTCGCAGATCTCGGCCGAGAAGTATCGCATTGCTTTCGCAGATTTGAGATACTTAATCTTTTCTTTGGTGACCTTATCCATTGTCTTCATGATGATATGTCTTGCAATGGTGTCCGAGTATGCGATTTTTCTTTCGTGTCCATCGTTTGGGCTTTTAAACAAGACTTCCCGTAGGGAAAGTACGGATCTCCTCCGATTGCAGGATTGTCGAGTAAATGATGATGGGTCCTCTCGATGACTTCCATCATTACGCCCTTGTCGAGCCTAGATGGTTGGACATATATATATGGCCCAACTGCATACTCATCGATTGAGAACTTGGCGAGATCATGATACATACGGACGTGTTATCCATGCCGAAGTGATTTTGGAAAATGAATGAGTTTTTAAAAACGGTTTTCAAGATCGATTCGGTTGACCACAATGACCTAGTCACCGGGTGGTCGGAAGAACCAACCGCCTCGATACCACTTGTAGGTCCCGAGCGGGTTATGTGAGGCGTAAGTCAGAGGGGCGGGTGAATAGACTTCGAAAAACTTCGCGGCAGATCGTGTGTGAGAGCAGATACCGATCAGAGCGCGAAATGAATCAGTTTTGGTCGATAACCAACTTATTGAACGCTGAATGCAGGTCGGTTCGTAACTATCGATTAATCGATGTGTCGCGGAAGCTTAAGTTTTACCGATGTGAAAAACCGGTTTGTATAACCGATTCCAAGTTTTATCTTTTAAATCGGATGATGAGAAATATCAGTCGTCGGATCGAAGCTTGGTGTCAGTCGATCTTAACTTAATGTATCGCGCTTTAAGATTGTGCGAAGTGTGAGCAAGTTAATCAAAGCAAAAAGGCACCACAAGATTTATAGTGGTTCGGACAAAACCAATCCCTACGTCCACTCTTCCCCTTTCACAAAGCGGCACCAACTTAACCGATTTAACCGGACTTAGTTTAGTGTGTTAGTCCAACCAAAGACACCAACAGAGATGTTTTAAGAGTTCTCACTCAACCGATCCTGTAAATCAAGATTAGAAACCCTAGATCGAATCTTGCTAAACAACTTATCCTAACTTGGGGTTTGGGTAAGATTGTTGAGGTTCCAACTATGAAATCTTTCCTTGCATACAAGCAACCTAAAAGCTAGATGAAAAAGATTTTTGCTAAGAACTTATGGGATGAACACAATATAAAATAAGCTTGTTGTTGTGTTCTTCGTATGCGGAAATCGACTATAGTTTGAGCTTCTTGATTATGTTGTTTGTCCAAGCATTTAGGTGTCTCGCTCAAGTGTGATCCCATATTTATAGACCTTGAGATCAAAGAGCCGTTGGAAGCAATTTGAATCTCGTGCTATTTTAAATAGAGTTGCGGGCTTGATGTGGCGTGCTTGAGAGCGGCATGGAAAGCGTGAATGTGTATTTTATAGCCGTTTGAGAGAGCAACGCCGAATCCCGCGAGTGTCGGCTCTGTTCATCGCGTGTTTCTTCCTTATTGGATGGAAGCCTTGCTGCGGTGTTGTTCCTCCAACTAAGGTTGGTCTTCTTCTTGTTTAGATCGCAGACGCGTATGATAAGATGAAACATCGTTTTTTTCATCTTATGAGTCGATCCGATCGGTCTGGCGATCGATTCTACTGATAGAGTCTTGGCGCTGTTGACTTAGCTTCAACCGGACCGACTCCGGTGATGTAGGTCTTCCGTCCGATCTTTCCGAAGTCATCCGATCTTCGAGTATTCGAGGTTTGAGCTTCATGACTTCATTTGAAGTTATCCGACAAGATCGATCGATCCGATCTTTTCGTTCGGGTTTAACGTTCGCCTGTTTGATGTCGAACTTTCTTCCGATTCTTCAGATTCGACCTTTACATATTGAGTTCCCCTCAATATGTGACCTATCTATTACATCAGTTTTTCTATACAATCATTATCAACTGGTCTCCTATCGCAGTAATGTAAACATCAGTCAGCTAACAGGTCTGACTGGTCCTATTACATGTGATTTTGGAACTTTCATCAAAACTATAAATTTCCCAACACATAACCGAGTCTTGAAGATCTCATTTTCATTCGAAGTCTTGAAACTTGGGTTTACATCTTTCAAACGTTTCTTCGTAAACATCTTGAGTTCTTGAGTCTTTGAACCTATCCTGATCTATAATAACATCCTGAATACTCTAAAACTGAATCCTGACTCAACTATCAAGATCATTCTGATCATGTCATACTCAGGGGTTTTGGGATCTTAATCAAAATCATATATCTTTATTAAATTCATCTCCCAACAAAACATGATGCTCGAGTGCCCTCATGGCGCTGGATAGGGGGGCCGCTCGACCGAGCAAATGTGCTCGACCAAAGGGCATGGTCGAGCGCCTCCCGTGCTCTGCTTCCCCGGCTCGATCAGGCTCCAACAATCCCAACAAAAGGTTCCACATATACATTATTAAAAGATTTAAAAAATTGAGTTGAAAAAGAAACCCATTCAGAGAAGAGACATTGACTTGTAACTGATAAAACTGAATCTAAACGCTATTTAAAAAAATGAATGAGTAGATAAGGTAGCCCACCGTCGAATTAAACAGATTAAAGTTTACCCATCCTCAAATCTTATCCCTGAATTTTTCATTTTGGTTCAGTTTATTGGGGAATATGCCTTCTCAAAATATGGTGATGCCCCTAAACGAATAATTATTGTGGGTATAAAATTTTAAATCAAGTTAATAATGAATATAATTTTTTTTAAAAAATTTACTAATAAATATAAAAAATTATATATATGTAGTTGAAGTTATACAAAATGTGTAAATATACATGTGCAACCTTTTTAGGCTAGATCTTGTATGCACCCGGGTTCACCGTGCACTCATAGTGTATTTTAAAAGCGTGCAACTTGTTATGCTAAAAAGTGCGATTATTTACATAAAAGTGCAACTGTTAATATGGAAACATAGTTGCATGCTTCTATTTGAAATAGTTGCATGTTTATGTTTTGTACAGTTGCATGCTTTTAAAATGCACTATAAGTGCACGGTGCACCTAGGTGCACATGAAATCCATTCTTCTGGTTATATCTGTATATTTATTAGTAAATTATGAATTGTCAATTGTAGTGATATCTTTTTATATCTAGTAGTAAATTATGAGTTATCAATTGTAGAGATCAATCAAGCACCCTTTGATGTATAGACTATTGTACAAAAAAATATGTAAAAAAAAAAAAGACATGAAGAATATCAAGCCGAGGAAAAAGAATTGTTTATGTTTTATTAGATTTTCTTTTTTTATCCTTAATGAAATGTTAAGATAATGATCATTTAATAATAGGGTATTTACGGACACCAATATTTGTCAATACCGAGTAAGAGGCGCTTGCACAAGATGTATCGTGTAACTGATGAACAACTAATACTATTTTGTAAAACAGATAACTCTAACCAACTAATATCTCTTTTAGTAAAACAATTAATGTCATTTACACATACACTAGACAATGTTAAAGAATTTCACTGAGCACAGAATTGATATGATCATATACAGGACTCATCCAATTTTTTTCTTTTTTATGTCTTGGATTATTTTTTTTCAAGTCATAGAATGAAATAATAATGAAAATCTTAGAAAGAGAAACTGGGAGACAGTAAAGGGGTTAAAGTACTGCTAAAGGTTGGCAATAATTATGATTAACTTAGACGTAAGAATTCACAACCAATGATCTTTATTTCAAATTTTTAGTTTTTTTGTGGCTTTTACAAAATTCTGTAAGGATTCAAGTTATTCTCACTTCTCTCTCTCACCCATCTCTCACACATCCCAATTTCCATATTGCACTGAAGGCATCATCTGATTATGAATACAGATATCACTTTGGACAAAAGAATATGTGATAATAGAGAGGTTGGACAGAATGCCCAGTTCACAATCGATACACGATAAGCAGCACAGAAAAGAAACCCGAGTCAATGATTTGCACTTACCAGCATATACTGGAGAATATTACAGACACAGCAGAAAACTAACTTAACTATCGGGTAATATTAATCAGAATCAGAATCCTGATTCGCAGATGATCTCACTGACCTATTTTTGCCTTCAAGATAATCGTCGTCCTCTTCCTCTCGTTTGTTCTCCTCGATTATTCCTGAAAAAAGGATTGCGATTTAGAAGCTGCAATAATGTAAAACGCAAGTAACCGGAGTAACAACATTACCTTTTTTCAAAAGGTAAAGCTCGAGTTTTCTTGTAGGGAAATCATCTTTTCCACCTAAATCTTGAAACCCAACCAGTCTCTCTGTTGCTACTCCTTTCCTGGATAAAGAGAGTACACATATTCAAACTATTTTAAATATAATATTCCTAAAAAAAACGTGTCTAGCCTGCCAAAGGATGGCTTTCTTAGACATGGTCAACATCTAAGAATTTTGCAGCACCTCTCAACGACTTTCATGTGTGAGTCATCAGCAGTGTGAATCTCAAAACATGATGCTAGTACAAGAATCCCAAACAAATCAGTGGTAATGAGGTGAAAAATAACAAGTAAGCCACCTAGATTCTGAGTTGAACACATTAATGCTCATAAGACATTGTCTAACAGTTATCTGATAATACGTCCTAGAACTATGTTTGCATCCATAAGTTATTTCACCACTCTCCAGAATGCATTGACAAAGTATAAACTTTATATTTATAATGCTAAGGTGATTTTTTTTGGGTTTTAAAAACCAGGTGTTGGATTTACAAATCTAAATCAGTTTCTACTTTGGAATTTTGAAATCTTATTTTATAAAATCACCACTACAACACATATTATCACACTCTCCAATACAATCAATTCTCTCTCCTTACACTTTTATGTATATAAATAATAACCCACATCATCCAATCTCACTCAACAACAATATAATAATACAAAATCATTCACTCTTACATATTGATTTTATATGAAGTTATATCTCACCCTACTCAAAATCGCAAAACAAACACCTTACTATTTATTAGGATTCAAAAATATCTTATTTTTCAAGACACTTAACACTCAAAACAAACATCATCTTAAGGCCTATCAATCTCATGTATACTCCAGGGTATCCTTATCCATCTCATGATATGCATTATTCCCTCAATTTGGGAGTTATTTCTTAATAAATCCAGGTGTACATTCCAATTTTCGATCCGAAATTAAGAATCTTATCTCAATACATGGATAATACCTGACAAAATTTTAGCTTATGATGTATTGGAAGAAGAACATGTATCATCGTATAAGAAAGGGTATATTGGAGTGAGGAGAAACATAAAGGAAAGATCGTAGCAGATGTAGTAGAAGCACTGATTGGCGAATATCTGATTGATGGAGGTGAAAAAGCAGTTTTATCCTTTATGACATGGCAACAGTGTCGATTTTGTTAACATACCTCATACACGGACCTTCTAAAACCAGAGGAGTATATAAATGTCAGTTATTTAAAGTCTCTTCTTAAGTTCAAATTTTGCAACGATTCTCTCTTGGTTGAGGCATTAACACATGGTTCTTATATGCGGCCTAAAATTCTAGGATGCTATCAGGTACATTTATTAATTATGTTATTCTGTAGCACCGAAATTTCAGGCAGCATATATGAACCATGAGTTAATGCCTCAACCAAGAGAGAATTGTCAAAAAAATTGTACTTAAGAACTCTAAATAGGCGACATTTATATACTTCGCTAGTTTTAGAGTAAATGTCCAAGTATAAGGTACATTGACAAAATCGACATTGATGTCAAGCCATGTCATGAAGGACATGTCTGTTTTTTCAGCTCCAACAATGAGGTATGCGTCAATCAATGCTTCTACTACATCCAATACGATCGTTTCTCATCTCTCCAATATAGACTGTCTTACACGATGATAAATGTTATTCTTCCAATACATTACAAACAGAATTTGTGTCACGTATTATCCATTTCTTGAGATTAAATTCTTAATTTCGGATGAAACCCTAGAATATACAACTGGATTTATTAAGAAATAACTCTCACAAATTGAGGAAATAATGCAGATCATGAGATGAATACTCTAGTGAACATAGTGATGTTAATGACATTAGCAAAGATGTGGTACCACAATAATAGCTTTGGGACCAATATAATTAGGCTCAAGCATGCACGAAAGTAGCAATAAGGCTGCGTGACTTAGAAGAAGCCGATCAACATGCTATTCATTGTAGCCCATAAAAATTAGAAATGATAAAATATTATTTGCAAATGGCAATTAGAAATCAATTAAATAACATTAAAATTAATACATAGCTGAGAAATTAAGAAATGGTGAAATGACAAACCTGAATAATATGACACACGGCAATGTCTTGATTCCTAGCTTAGCAACAAAGAAAGGAGCATTCTGCCAAAAAAAAAAACCGATGATCAGCTTCTTATAAATTTGCACCTTCCCTATAGTGTACTTATATGCGGCATACTCTTCTACACTGACCTCAGCATCTAATTTGACGAATTTGGTGGAAAAATGTTTCAGAGCAAGGGTCTTCAAATGCTTATCCATAATCCTAGTGAAGTGTAACAACAAAGTTATAATAGCACCTTTATGGATGCTTTATCAAACAAAAAGATGCAACTATAAAGGATGTATTTTAGTGAAGACATCCAGGAAATATAAAGTTATTCTAAAGGAAATATGGTCTTACAAAGTTGCATGTACTTCGTCCAGCCCCAGAAATCCATCCAACCCCCACTTTATTTTACTTAGTTTTATTAGACCTGACATATCACGCCCAATTTATAACATCAACACTAACTTTCACTTTCCACAAATATTTCAAATTAGATAGACAGTGGTGTATCCTTGCAATGATAGAACTCTCGGTGGTAAAAATGGCAAATCACTATCCACAAAGGATCCATAAACATGACATATCACTATCCACAAATCGAATGGATGCTTTGTCAAACAGAAAGATGCAACTTTAAAGGACGTATTTTAGTGAAAACATCCAGAAGATATATTATTCTAAAAAAATATGGTCTTGCATGTAGTTCGTCTAACCCAAGAAAACCATCCAACCCTTCACTTTATTTTACTTACTTTTATTAGACATAATATCATGCCCAATTTATAACATCAACACTACCTTTCACTTTCCACAAATATTTCAAATTAGATAGATATTGAGTATCCTTACTTGCAACGATAGAACTCTTGGTGGTAAAAATGACAAATCACTTTTTCACTGGCAGTAACTTCACCCAGAAAGTCTGCTTCTGTTATCTCCCGGTACTCTCCATGACCTTGCATTTTCAATTCTTGCCGCTTCTCAGCTTCTTTCTATAAGGAAGTTTATGAAATTTAATTCGCGGAAATCAACTCCATGCTCATTTCTTTTTTGATAGGAAAAATATTTTATTGAAAAGAAAATAAACTCCAAGCTCGTACCAGAGCCTTATTTCATACCTTAAGAGCTGCAATCCTATCAGCATGCAGTTTCTCCAGCTCAGGGTCCTGGATGTAATGGACACATGTAAAAGAGACAGGATTCTTAGAAAGGTGAATATAACAATGAATTTGGGAGGCATCATAAAAAATGAGTAAAAAGGACAGGATTTTTCGAGAGAAACAGAAAGTATTTTTAAACCGAGTAACTGACATTCATATTCTACTTACATCCATCAGTTCATCCAGATCTATTTCTTCATGAACAGAGCTTGATGCACGGGCTTTCTCTTGAGCCTGCAATTCCTATAAAAAAAATATGGAGGTTGAGATCCAAATCTGAATCTGAATCTACTACTCGTGTAAATTAATTATACAAGTAATCAACCAAGCTCAAAGTCAGAGCTCAACATGAAACAAAAGGCTTCTCTCAATTTCATAGTAACACAATTGAATCGAATTTTCAAGAGCCACATATACATCTAAAGCAGTCAACATCATTCTTTTGCAAAATTGATGCTTTTACTTCTTTGCAACCTATTAAAAAAAACCATCAATCGTGCAATCAACACAGAATTTCAGGGACGAGAGCAACGTTTAACTTGAATCTGGCAATGGACCGAAATTTGAAATGAGGATCACTTTCACAACTGAAAACAACATCATCAATTTAAAGAACCTCATCTGATGGAAAATCTTGCAAATATCTGAACCTCACTAACATTTTGAAAGACAGGAGATTTTGCAATATCAGGTATCAAATCAGAAACCCCATCAAAAAATCAAGAAAATTATATCCTCACAGTACGTGGTCCAATAAGCTAATAGCTCTAAATCTAATCTATTAAACAGTAACGTCCTGAACATCCTTCAATTCAAATTCTTAAATTCTATTTTTAAAAAATACGCACAAAGTATTCCATGGAAATGCATTAAAGAGAATCAGATTCACTGAGTAAATTGGGGGAAATACCAATTAAAGAGATATAACCTTTTGATAATCACGGGCCGCAGCAGCCATTACATTCCCGAAAGCTAGATTAGAAAGAGTCGATTTCACTGCATCCGGGTCCATTTTCTCGCCTTTCTCAGTGCTGAAACCAAAATTAATCAACATCACACACGAAAGACAACCAAAATGACGAATTTATGCAAGACAGCTTACCAACGAGATCTGGGTCTCTGAAATCGAAAGCCTTCGGAGACAAAGATTTAGCTCACCGCGGGATCGTGAGAAAAGATGAAAATCGAGATTATAATGGAGTTTAGCTGAATGCCCTTCAATTATACTCCAAATCCACAGTGGGCTTTTGCGCATTTTGGTTTTAACTTTTAGGGTATGTTTGTCTCGGAATTCACTCGGATGGACTTACTACTTTGCGATATACTAGTGGGGAATTTTCACATTCAACTTTTAAATTCACTTCTATAAAATATACATATTTTCACAAAATTCAATACAATCATATCACCACTTTTCTTCCACGCACTTATTATATATCCTATTTTTCTCTCACCAAATACAATATAATAACATCACATTAATTTTTATTTCATATTGATTTGACATAAAACAAAAATTTCACCCTACCAAAATTTCAAAACAAACATATACTTTTACTATTTATCATGATTTTTAAATACATAGAATTTCGAAGTCATAATTTTTTGATGCAAATGAGGGTTTTGGACCTAAGAATACATGCAATATTATTCGCGAAATTGTTCCAAATTTATCATCATCAAAGATAATGTCCTATATTTTGCAAGATACACAAGATTATTCAAAATTAACAAGATTTTTTCTAGATTTGTTATTTATTTATTTAATTTTCAATTTTTATCCTTCAAATTCATAGTTATTTAATTGTTAGATAAATTTGTTAGATCTGGTCCTTTTTGGATTAGGTTTAGTCATTTTTCTTTATAAATAGTTGGGTACGTTTTTTTTAGAAGGCAATCAATGAATAATAATAATTTCCTTTGACAACTTTATCAAAACCAATAGTTTTCCTGTGACATGAGACAGTTAGGCCGTCGATTTTATATTCGTTCTCCTGTTAGCTTGCGCTAGTTCGACAAATTTATCGTGTTCCCAAATCACAGTTCTCATCAAATTGGTGTTTTTATTGAAAGTATTTCGACGAATTTATCGTATTTCCAAATCACAATTCTCATCAAATTGGTGCTTTAATTGAGAGCATTTGAGAATTGCAATCGAAATTCTGCTACCATGTCAATAAGGTGGTGTTTGTTTTCAGCCGGGGAGGTCTGGATGGGGGATGGGCCCCCCGTCCCGTCCACTTTTCGAATTTTCACATCTCATCCTCCATCCAAATACATATTCACCCCTATTATACATCTATACTCTAAAATTATCACATCACTACTTTTCTTACATCAACTCATTCTCTCACATACTTTTTCTTACAACATTTTATTATTTCTCGTACTTTTCTTACACTTTTCTTTCATACAATCATTATGATACTAACTAACAATAATATAATAATACATCATCATAATTAAAAAGTATTGATTTGACATAAAACTCAATTCATTCCTACTACATTCAACCCAAAACAAACAAGAGATTTCAAAGGATCTCATCCACTTTTTTTTTTCGTCTGAATTTGTCCCATCCAACTCAAGCTCAAAAACAAACATGCCCTAAAGAGACTTTGAGTTGAGTGAGATTGAGTTGGAGACTTGACTTAATTAATTTGCTGGAAACCAAATTTTTCGCCACAGGAGATCAGTTTGACCAGATGAATCAAATGCTGGAAAATATTGAACGTAATTTGGAGAAATTGTCTCGACGACTTACGAAGAAGAAGATGAAGGATTCATCATCCAGGAAATCAAAAGCATCCCTGCACCGATCCTCATCTTCACCGGAGAAGACAACCTCACGACGTCACCGCCACATAACCACCGAGAGCCTCCAGTTTTCCGCCTCACCACCATCCAACCTGTTCCATCGCTGAGTCGGCCCCAAATCTCCAAACCGACGACGTCAATTCGTCATGTTTTCCATCCTGTACAACAACCAATTCACGATCCGCCAACGCAGTCCGTCATCGTTCCCCAGCCAACGCCGTCCGCCGTCGGCCCCCAGTCAACGCTGGGCCCCGCCGCGAGAAGTGGTCGCGCAGCGCCGCAGTGTTTTGCGGATGAAGAAGATGATGGGTGCGATTTTTTCGCTAATGCCCCATCTCTTCTACATGGGCCTTCATATGCAGTCGAAACTTGCGGCCAAATTGGGCCTTTCGGTAGGTTGGAGAAAGAAGTCAGTGGGCCTACTTCCATAGAAGGTAAATTGGGAGTTAATTACTTTGGGCCTTTTCGTAGGTCTAGCGTGAAAATTTTCATGTATGAAAATTTATAAAATTGTCTTAAATCAATCATTTACACCCTAAATACTAAATAATGAACCCTAAATTATGACATATTCAGGTCGGGTGAACCATGAACCACTTGGGCCGAGTGAACCATAAACCACTCAATTTTGTCTTACCTTCACCAATTACAAAATTTGCTTGTAAATTTTTTTTTCATGTATGAAAATTTTCATACTAGACTTTGTTTTTCCTATTCAGCTCAGTGGGCCGACAAGTAAGCAAAATGGGTCAAATACTCTTGAGGTTGAACCATGTGGGCTGTATTATCATTTGAATCAAAATGGGCCAGCAACTTATTGTGAAGATTTAGAGGATGATGGCCTTTTATTTTTTTCAAATGGACTGGATACATTGAGTGGGTTTTTTTATTTTACGATGGACCACCTATTTATGATGAAGAGCCATCTTGAAGTGATTTCGTGCTTCCTGTTTATGGCACCAACGCTGAAGACGAAAAAATTTGCTAAGAAAGATGAAGACGGGGTAAATTTTTCGGGAATTGATATGACATCCACCAAATCCTACTTCAATGAAGATAACGGTTTTGACTCCCATAATAATTTTTTTTATATAATTAATGATAGTTATTTTGTTGGCAGTACTATGAAAAATCCGCGCTATCGCCTAAAGATTTTTTGCCACACTCGAACAACTGATAATTTTGAGCTCAATAATTTGGTGACAATAAATTGACGATTAGATGAAGAGGAGCTATATTTCCATAATTGGTCCTTGAGGACAATGACGATCTTGAAGGGGGGGAATGATGCGAATGAGGGTTTTGGACCCAAGAATACTGTTGGGAAATTAATTGCTCAGATCTATTCGGGATGAATATTTAAATACAAATTTAATTCTAACAATTATTACTAGCATGAATTAATCCTATATTAATTCAAATAATAATTCAACAACAAATCATGCATACAAATTCGTCACAAAAATCCTACGCATGCGGAATTGCTAGGAGTTTACGTGAACTAACCTCTCGGTGTGACAACCGTTGAGAAGATTGATATTCCGTTCACACGAACAAACCCAAAGAGTTTTCTCAAGTATTCCCTCGTCCCTGTTCAACAATTCGGTGGAAGGATGCTCGCGAACAATTAACAAAAGGAAAAATAAAATTATGTTGCATCACCTTTGTGGATTTCTAATTTTTTTCAACACATGGAATTGTCTTGGGGATGAAACATTCATCCCCTATTTATACTAAGGAGGGTGGTCGAAAATTTTGTAAGGAATAAGATGGGAAAATCTTTTTCTTGGTCTCTAAGAAATCTTGAATATATCTCATATATTATTTTCTCCATATTTAAAATATTTAACTAAAATCTCATCTCCTCTTGTTCTGGTTATTTTCGAAAATAAGGCCAAGATTTTCAAGATTGGGATCTTCTTGTCTTCCATAATATCTTTTCAAAAAAATCAAGAAAATCTTTCCTTCCTTATTTTGCTCATTATTTTTGAAAATTTCAAATAAATAGCCAAGTGGGAGTTTTCTTGAATTTAATGAGATAAACTTGTATTCCAAGAATACTTATCCTCATTCCGTAACAAAATTCAAAGAAAATTTTTCTCCCTCTTTATTTATTTATTTTTTGAAAATTAGGAAAAAAATAGGCAACAATATTTTATTTAATTTTAAACACATTTTTCAGTTATTGAACTTTATGTTTGGGCTACTTGAGGGGCCTTTAGGAGAATTAAGATTGAACCTTCTAATGGACCTTGAATCTCCAATATTGAGCCACAATATCATTCAAGCCCATAAATATTAATTAATCCCACTACATAATAAATATTGCACTATTCATCTTAACCCATATTATAGTTAATATGGCTCCCGGTTATTATTTCCCGCGTTTAAGATTATCTAGTCCATTAATTAATTTCAGCCATTGAAATAGCTTCACTTTAATTAATATATTTTTCCTTGGTTCAGGAACGACTCAACATTATTATCCATACCGGAAAACTAATTCCACTTGCAAGATTTGGTATGATAAAACTTCTGAGCCTCCCAAGGGGACTAATCAAACAAGACGCACTTGCACACCGATTCTCCGTATTAAATCTTAGCAATCGTCATGTAACTAATAATATTACCCAAGATACAAGGTATTGAATCACATTGATTCTCTACCCATTGTAAGTCAAAGCAATAGTTATTAATTCCACACGATCCTATTTAAGGGACGGGGATTAACAAATAACTAATCACTGAGGTCTAATTATTCTGTATTCAGTTCTGAAGAATTTATCCTCATGTAGGTCCTCTTCAGCGCATCATAATACACTAGTGCAATCTCTTGGTCAAAACAAGTCAATTTGAGCCTTACACTTCAACATTTCACGATGAATTGTTCATTTTCATCTAGGTTGTAAATTTTGTACTTTTAGTTACAAAGAACTGTTAATTTAATCTTCTGTGATCTGGTATCACTAAATTAACTGCAATGTAATACATACTAATTATTGAACAGTTATGCAGTAAATATATGCAATATTCAATGATATTTAAAGCAATAGTGATAAATAATTTATTTCAGCAAATAAGTCCGAAATTCAGTCTGGTTATACAAAGTAAAAACATAATTTTCAGTATAACCCCAACAAATACGTGCAATATTATTCGCGAAATTATCCCAGATTTGTCATCATCAATGATAGTGTCCTATATTTTGCAAGATACACAAGATTATTCAAGATTAACAAAATTTTCCTAGATTTGTTATTTATTTATTTAATTTTCAATTTTTTGTCCTTTAAATTCATAGTTATCGAGTTTTTAGATAGATTTGCTAGATTTGGTCCTTTTTAGATTAGGTTTAGTCCTTTTTCTTTATAAATAGTTTTGTACGTTTTCTTGAGAAGGCAATCAATGAATAATAATAATTTTCCTTTGGCAATTTTGTCAAAACCAATCGTTCTCCTGCTGGTCTGAGCCAGGACGTCGATTTTATATTCGTTCTCCTGCTAGCATGCGTTAGGGCGACGAATTTATCGTGTTCCTAAATAGCGGTTCTCATCACTTTTCCCGCACACCTAAATCTCGAAAGAAACATACCATGTAGGTCTTTGTTTTAACTTTGGGAGAATTACTTTTTTAATCATCTTATTTTATCTTTTTTTTATCCTATTAACTTTAAAATTTTGAATTTTGTCCTACAATTTACATATTATTTTTTAATCTATTAACTTTTACTTTTTTTTTCTATAATTTACATAAATTAAAATAAAAATTTGATAAAAATGTATAAATTACTATATAAAATTTAAATTTTAAAAATAAAAAAATTAAAAGTGTGTAAATTACGAGATGAAAATCAAAATATAAAAATTAAAAAATTTGAATTATAGAACGAAAAACTATTTTTCGCTTTAACTTTATTTTAGAAGGTCTCCACATTTATATATATTAGCATATACACATCAATTAAAGAAGTTTGATTTTAAGTTATTTTTAAGTTAATTAAAATACATTAATTTTATATTAAAATTACTATTATTTTGGATAGTTAGTAACTTATTATGTATTAGTGAGTCCCTCATCAAAGAATTTGTAAACTTAGGGGGTGTATTCAATTGACATTCTATTAGATTCTTTTGGACTTTAAAAAGTCTGTGGATTTAGAAAATCCACAGACTCCATGCGCTGGAAAATCTTGACATGATTGTGGAATACATTTTTTTTATTGATTTACATGGATTTCCATAAACTCCGGCACTGGAACTATTGATGCAAATGTACATGGAACACATTTGTATATAAAAAAGTTATCCAAATTGTTTAGAAAAAATACCAAAAATACATTAGTTAAAAAAAACATTATTATTCATCATTATTATTCTCCTCTTCATTTTCATCATCTTCATTTCCATTACCGTTATACCTCGGCCTCATTTCCCACATACCATTAACAATACTCGTTCTCCATACATTAGCTTACGTTCTTTGTTGTAGTTGTCTTTGAGAAAGCAATTCCAAAATTTCCTCTTTCATGTCGAGATGTGGTGAATCTTGATCTTCTTCATATTCGACTGGAAATTCATCAGAGCGGCATTCTTTTTATTAGTGACACATAAAAATCTCAAAGTAAACTTAAAATTCTAAAGAAGTTTCATGTATACTATTCATTCATTTCAGTAATGCCTTGCACAATCAATTTGACCCAACTCAGTCTGTTCTACTTTGAATGTCTTCTTCATGATGCTCAATTACAATTTACAACAATAGACATGCAGCCGAATCAAGAATCCCATTTGGTAAAACTAAAAACTCCAAGAAACATAGGGTTCAAGAAACAAAAACCAGAATTAGCACTCTGCTATTGAAAATTGAAAAATAAAAAACTGCATACCTGCGGCGGGCTGCGAAGGTGGAGGGAGGACGGCGTCGGGTGGCGAGCGACGAGCGGAGAGGCCAGTGTTCTTCGGCCGGCGATGTGAGGCATCTCAAGATCGTCGTGTCTGGCGAGGCACGAGGGGTGAGTGTGTGATCATCGTGGGTGGCGGGGAGAACGGCGGCGATGGCGGCAAGGAGAATAACGAAGATTTTTTTCTTCTGACCTTTCGTCTTCAGAGTTATCTGGGAGAATATGTAGAAATCTCTAATTGTTAGAAGAGATTTTGGAGAGTGAAATCTATTTATATTTTTTGAAGAGAATCAAAGAAAATCCATAGAGTATTAAAATCCATAGACTGTTGAATACCTAAAGATTTTTTAAGACTTTTTAAAATCCGTATTGAATACCTCAGGATTTTCAAAGACTTTTGAAAATTCGGATTGAATACCCCCAGACTTTGAAAGTCTAAAAAAAATCATACAGACTTCACAACCAATACACCCCCCTTAAATTTATATAAACTTTTGTCTATTTATTTATATTTCATAAAATTTCATGGGAAAATTGCTTATAAGTACCATTTATGAGGGAGTATTACTCTAAAGTACTAACACCTTTTAGTAATACTTGTACGTAAAATGTTGACATATTTACCCTTATATTATTAAAATAATAATAGAATGGAATACCTTAGTAACCGGTCAAATGAATTAATCACAGTTATGTTAAGTATAGATGCAATTGACTTTTAATTATGGATTTATGATATCAAATTAATTAATTACAAACTAACATAATTAGATACGGTCAATGCTTCCATATTTTTTGTCTTCCCCTCATTTCTTTTGTGCAGTGATTTTCCAGATTGATCTGGTATTCAACGTTTTCCCATCTTCTTTTCTAACCAAATTCGCAGCATCTTCTGCAAATGTTCGGCAAATTCGCGGCATCTTCTGTTTTCCGGCGTTTTGGGGTTGTCGGTATTCTGGTGATATCTGGTGTCCGACATTTTTCGATTTCCGGTGTGTAGGGGTTGTCGGCGATTTTTCGGCAAATAGCAGTCTCAATGTTTTTTTGTTTGTGTGGATTTGTGTGCAGTTTTTCCGGCTATATCACTGTTTATTGGTGGTCATCCATTTTTTTTGTGCAGTGTGTCAGGATTTTTTGTGTGCATAATCGACTTCAACCATTTTTTATGTGCAGTCTCGGCATTTTTTTGTTTTAGCGTAGATTTGTGTGCAGTTATTTCGGCTATATCACTGTTTATTGGTGGTCATCCATTTTTTGTGTGCAGTGGTGTCAGGATTTTTGGTGTGCAGATTCGATGACCACTGATTTGGTGAGAGGCAGTGATTTTCGGTGCCACTAGTTCAGTGTGCAGTTCGACGTGCAATTGTTTTGGTGTGCAGAATCAACTTCAACGGATTATTTTTGTGACCAATTGGCTAGCCGATTTTGCCGTTACAATTTTTGAATTGCATAGTATTCAGGAAGGTCAAGATTTTTGCGTGCAGAAAGAGGTTGAAAAATTGGTTTTGAAAGAAATGAGAATAGCATTTTTTGGATTTGAGAGGAATTGATGGAGTTAATTTAGGTTGGTATATGAGTTATGTTAAGTTTTTGGTCAACATTAATCACAGTCAGGGGCGAAGCCAGGAAAATTCAACGAGGGGGCCAACAAATAAAAAGCTTATATAATTAATAATTTTTAAACACACTTGTATGAGGTGATTTCACGGTGAAAGAATCATAATTTAAGTATTGCATTTTTAATACTCTAAAAGTGATGGATATGTTGATTTGTGTTAATTTATATCCGTCTAATATATGAGACTGTAGATTTTATAATAATCTTTTTAGCTTGTTGAATTATTAAAGAAATGCATAATGTTGTCTTCTTAAAATTTCAATAGGAGAATTTTAATTTTAGTCTCATTTAAAAAAAAAAGGGAAAGATGCAATATTATAAACTGAAATCGAGACATGGTCTGCAAAAGAATAAAGAGTCTTGCACAATACATATAACTACTTTGACACTTGATATTATATATGCAAACATGTACACACATAATAGTAAAAAACGAAGAAGTTGGGGGGGCCATGACCACCCCACCCATTAACGTGCCTCCACCCCTGATCACAGTTACATTTCAAAAAATAGCACACAGATTGCCAAACTTGATTGTTGTAATATTTAAGGTTATTTAGGTATTTCAAAGCATTTTTTTGTACCTTTGAGTAAAACTTAAAAACTATAACACTTAAGAGTAATAATTCCTTATAAATGGTACCTATAAGTAACTACCCCAAATTCCATATATCTTCATGAAAATTGGGGTTAATACCTCTTTTTATATTCAAAATGAAATAAATTAGTCTATGGTCACGGGTTATCGCTTATGGTTAATGGTGGTTGTAGGTGAGCAGAAGATCAAGATTCTGCAGTCGATTACGAAAGATGGCTACAACCTGGCGAATGGTGATACTCTAGGACCCTAAATGAAAGGTAAATCTGCATTTTTCACTTCGGGCTTGCATTATTTGAACTATTTGAAAAGTTATAAATGACAAGATTTTTAATGGTGTTAAACCAAATCCGAGTAAATTGATGAAGGAAATTATTGGAAGAATATGGTCGTGGCAAGTGAATAGGAAATTTAGGTTCAGGTCACACTCATTTGTGGAATGGCTTAAGGACCCTCATGCAAGTTGAGGAGTAATGATTAAGTTTTTCTTTAATAATTTGTAATCTTTCTTTGTTTTATTATGGAAATACCTCTCGTACTTGGTGAATATAAATTGTTTTCTAATAAAAAAAATGGCTGCAACCTCATGGTCAGTCGCTGATCGTCATAGACAATTACAAGATCATTCACTTTTTTGTTTACTAATGGCTTGTTTGTTTACAATGTGAGACACTTCCAAGATTTCAATTCTTAAATCTATGTTAAATCCTTTAAAATTTCACTCTATAATACATCTATCTTACTTTTTTCAAACACATTTTTCAATAAAGTATGAATCATCTATCACACACTTTTCAATTATTACTATTTATCATACTCTCTGTCCTCATTTTTTACTTTGTTATCATCATACACACCCCATCCGTCCCATTATAAGTTTCATTCTTTTCTTTTATATTCGTCTCACGATAAGTTTCTAATTCCATAAATGGAAAAAGTAAAGAATGAAGGAAGTAAATCGACTACCCATAATTTTTACCCTCACTTCACACAACATTACAAAAATGCGGCTCATTACTCTACGCATCTTTTTCCTCCCTCCTATTTCCCAAAAAGCACCCTCTACATTTCAACAAAAGTGCATATACGTTATTACTTTACTGATATTTCTTAATCAAAGAGCCCAAAAGAAATAGAAACTTATACTAGGATGGAAGGAGTATATGATACACATACATCAATTATTACACAATCATTCAATCATTTTTATATTATTTTTTATAACATAATATTATTTTTATCATCTATTTTTTCAAAACTCTACTATTTTAAATCCTATAGAATCACACTTAAATATATACAAAATACAATACATTTTTTATTTTATTCAAAATCCTCGCTATAATATTTCAAATTCCCTCATAACTATAAACATTCAAAACCTAAGAATGATAAAGTGTTACAATTTATAAGATGTTTAAAATATTTATAAGATGTTAAAAATAAACTTAGCCTAACAACCCTATGTCTCATCAATTAATTTAGCAATGTCTAGTTATTCATTTTACTCGCAATGAAATATATTTTTAACCTTACAGCTAAGGGTATTTAAGTCTTTTCAATTTTCAAATTGAGTCGTCAAATAAGGAATTAAAATAATTAATTTTCAGTTTTTCACCCTTTATCCTAGGTCGTCTAATTTTCATTTCACAATTTAGCCAAGATCATACTAAATTTAAATTTAAATTATCAGATTAACAAACTATGATTAAACAAAGACTACTATTCCCTGTTATATTAATCATGAATCATCAAAGGAAATAACATTAGAAAATCAAATTAAATCAAAAATCATTTGCATTTTGTAATTACATGTAAAAAAAAAAAAAAAAAAAAGAAGGAAATTATGTTTACAAGCCTAAAGCGGTTTCAGAACGAAACCATAGGAACGCAAGCAGTTTCTCACTCGCTAAACGACGGCCACGATTCCCTTTTCAACTCAATTAACGGAGGTACCCACCGGCGGCAATCTGGCGGCGAAGCCCTTCAACGGCGCTTCATCATCGTAATCAAATCCATCCTCGAAATTCAGCGCATAACTCAACGGATCGTACCTGAATTCCACCGCCGTCGATTGTTTCTTATGTGTTGGAATTTCAAACATCGTGCAACACTTGTCTTTGATCTCCGTTAACGGGTGATTCTCGGATCCCTTAGTTTCCACCCAAATTACCGTCGGATTTTCGTCGGACGGCTGAGATCGGAGGGGAAGGTGCTGGTCGTGGCGGCGGCCGAAGCAGCAGGAGAAACAGAGAGTTTGCTTGAGCCTGTTTTTGTACGAAGGGGGCGATGAGGGGGTTCTTTCATCCGCCATTAATACTGATCTCAGTCTTCAGTTTCAGTGTGTGAATTAAGGGGAGGAATGTGGGTTTGCAGTTTTATATGAAGGGTGTGGGGATGTGAAAAGACGGAAAAGGGCACCAAATTGGGGGAAATGAAATACTGCGGGCTATCCCTGTGGGGGCGACGGCATGCTATTTGATCTTATCCGGTTATTATTAATGGGATGGAATTTTTCACGGATTGATATCGTAAATTATGGGATGCTTTCCATTAAGGGTTATATCGTAAACGTCAATTTTAAAATTTTTATGGGCAAATGTCAATTTTATCCTTATCAAATTTTAAAATTACCAATACTACCCTCATCATTTTTGCGTGTGGATATTTTTCAGCATTTCTCGCTCTACGCAAAAGCTTCAACTATGACTCAAGTCTCCAACATAGTTTTAATATTCTTTGATAATCGCAGTGCTGAACAATTGTTTTTTACGAACGAATTTTGGGGAAAAGACATCATCTATGGCTCCAACATAGCTATATGAAATGCCTGTTAAATCAACTTTTGATTGTGAGTAATAGTATGAAATGTACTCCAACCTAAACTTCGATGTAGATAAAGGGATAGGGGAATGTTCAGTGTGCTGGTCTGTTTAGCATCTGTGTGTTGTTTCTGACTTGATTGCCTGAGTTACTTATACATGTATTTGGACTAGGAGATTTGATTATGAGTTTTTTTTTTTCTTGAATTTTTGAGAAGAGAATATTTCTTCAAAAGCTGTCGTATCTTGATCTGGAGTTCAACAATAGGTTGTATTTTGATTAGTTACATTCATCATGTCATTTTATTTATTACAGGACATATCTTTTTAAAAAATGATAGTTGCTAAATCTTACAGGTTGTGTTGAGGATGATGAACCCAGACCTTTCACTCTCTCCTACTGATTGTTCTTGTAGTCATGATAAGATGATATTCTGTTGTGCGGGTGAGAATGCCACTAACCCCGGACAGTATTATTACAAATGTCCCGTTGGCGGAAGACATTCGAGGAACTTTTATTGGTTTGATGAGTACATTCGAATGCACCAGTCGAATGTAGATACTTCACAACAAATGCAGCGGGTGGGGGATCAGGTTCCACACACTCATCAACGCACATTGGTGCAACTATGGATAACGATATTCGTCGTCGACATACACACAATACACCACACGGGGATGGAAATGAGTCTACCACCGTCAAGCCTATCATGAGAGATACACCTAATGCGCCTAATCATCATATGGATTCAGTTTTATTTTGGATTGTGATCTTGTTGATTGTAATGTTCCTAGCAGTAGCATTAGTTATGGTTGGTGTTGTAGTAGGCATGCTTTTATGAAATGTTCTTAGCACAGGAAAGTATTGGTATCTTTGGTTCATAGTTAGTTACTTTTCTAAGGACGTGTGTATTTTCTACTCTTTGGTATTCGATAATGTTCTATCTGTTATGAATAAGTTCATTGGACCTACATTGTATTCTATTTAGTGGTTAGTGCACTTAATAGTAGGCAGCAAATAGTTGGTCTATACAAGGCATTAAAATATATTTTCCAATGTGTGAAAGGGAGATCTTGTGTTTAGGTTTGTTCACCTTCTTAATGATGCATATTATAATATTTTTATTACATTTTATTGTTGTTAATGACTTTTTTTTAATTATTCATGTGAAGAGAGCCGCATCATAACAAGTCATAATTTTCATTACCAGTATGAAATATAATGAGACTTAATATGCTGTAAAAAGACTTAGCAAAAAGAATATTATCATTGAATTGTCGTTGTTCTACATCAACATAATATGTTGTAAACACAGGCATTAAACCATCATTACAAATACCAATCACTAAACTTCATCAAAAAGTTCACCAAAATAAGTACAGTTTCCCAATGTATTAAAACAGGAACATATCCATTAGAAAATATACAATACTTGAGCGCAAAAGGTTGCAAAAACTTTCCAGCTGTGATTGCTTGACACTGGAATTCAACTATGCACTTGATCGTTCCAAAATACGATGAGCATATACAGCCATTGCATCTTCTGATAGTGAAATAAAAAGATCTAGACATTCAACCTTTGAACCAACAATCTCCGAAACGTCCAATTTCTGGACTGTTGACAAGGCTGGAAAAGTGCTGAGCAGATCAAAGACCGTTGTCTGCTGGAAAAGTGCATCTTCAATGGTACCTAAAATCAAATCATCTCACAATGTAATAACATTAACAACCATTTTCATCAACTCATTCGCCATGTGTTTTCTTGTAGAACAAACTCAATAACAAGTGTGCTTGGAAACATAAGAAGGTTCTCATTCAGAGAACTCCAGTCTGCAACACACAATTTCAGCAGATAGAACATTCTAGGAAAAGACAGGTTTGGAGAAAAAAAGGAGAGATTCAGTTCCAAACAGAGGTTGAAATGATCAGCCTAGCTATCCACAAAAATTCCTTGGATTGTACGGTTTTTGCACCACTCCAATCGAAAGGCTTCTGGTTTATCCTTACAGGCAAGCCTCCCCTTGATTGGGAGAAGAGGAAGAGGATAGCGGTGGGAGCGACGACAAGAGGGCTGTTGTACCTGCACGAGCAATGTGACCCAAAGGTAACTGTTTGAGAGCTCTTACTGAAAACATATAAAAAATATACTCGGATCACTAGCAGGTTCCTCACCAGGGAAGTAGTAACACCGCCCATAGCCACCCTAGCGTCCGCCAACAACAGTAACACCCCGAATTTACATAAAACTATGAGCACCAATAAAACATGACATCTACAAAAAAAGGCATAAACCATGAGATCTAAATAATAAAAACGGAATCTGACAAAATAGGATCTACTCAACATACTCATAAGTATCAATAACAGATTGCAATCTCATAAAAACTTGTCAAGATTAGGAAACCCTAACAAGTAATATTCGAGTTGATTATTTCATCAGCCTAACAAATTAAGAAGCTTATCTGAACTTGAGGTCACTATCCAAGACTTGAAACAATTTGGTCATCAAAATTGACACCCAATTGATCACTAAAACGGACCTAAAATCCAGCGGATATTTCATATCAACATCAATAAATATTCAAGACTAGAGTCAAGATCTGAAACAATCAACACAGCTACATTGTCCACATGTGGGGGCATCAAACTATGTTGCAAACTCACAAAATTGTTCTCTTTTCTTGATATGTCGCTACCTAGAAATAAAAATAGGTGGATTAAATCCAGAAAACTTGGTAGTAGCCGAAGGCATTCTTCTTCTAATTTTTTTAACATTTTTTTAATGAGGGAATTCATTATTATTTTTTAACACAAAATAGTTTATATGTTATATAGAATTCAACCGGCTCAATAAATCATAAAACTCGAGCCCAAACAAAACCCCAAGAAGGAAATATGATATTACCCAAACATGGGGTTCCACGTGCGTATCGAAATTTCCGATATATACCGAATCATACCGAATTAACGGTATACTGTTTCATACCGAAAATTCGACATACCTTGATTATTATTAAAAAAACCTATATTTTATGAATAATAATCTATTTTAAAATAATAAAATATATTATATATTTTAAAGATATGGTACGGTATATATCGAATATCAAAATTATTTCGGTATACCGATATATACCGAATATATTTTTGGTATACCGGTATACTAAACTTTCGAAATATTTATACCGTTATCGTATCGAAATGTTCGATACAATAACCATAAGGTACTGAAATTTTGGTATACCGAAATTTTTGGTAAATTCGATATTTTCCAATACGGAGTAAGCTCAGTATATCGATATATTCGGTATATTTTCCACCCCTAATCCCATTAGTTGCATCCTGGCCATTTTCGGTAAGAAGAAGGCCCATTTTTATATGTTTAATTAAAAATCCAACTTCACATTTTCAGACCGACCTCAAATTTTGTTAATCCACAAATTATTTGACGATATGGACTAGGTAAACGTATGATATCATCTATTTCACAATTAGTGTTTCACTTTTTGTTACATAATATGTATAGATGACACTTGAAATAATAAAAATTATCCAACATACCATCATATTCCGAATTCATGTGTTAAAAATAAAATAAAACAGAACACCAAATGAAATATAAAATACGGAAAATAGAAATTGAACTGCTAGACAAAACTCATCTCACACAACAATTTTAACTTGTAAGAGTAGATTTTTTATGAACCCGAGTTCAAAATAAACTTTATTTTTGTTACACATAGACACTACTCCTATTATTGTTATATTTAAACACTATCATTGTTAATTTTTTTTTTCATAAACATAACAATGACAGTATTTATATATAACAATATTAATACATATATATAATAATAATATTTAAATAGTGTTCACCTAAATTCGAGTTTACGTGAATTTTTGCCCAATTGTAAATCATACGAGAACTAAACGTTATAGGATACTACTCATATTTGCCTAATTTTTTTCGTCTTGATCAACATTAGAATTTATTTAATTACTTAATCTAGTATGATTTATTTAATTAATGTTTTGTGCATTTTCTAATTATTTTCTAATGGCTTTATTGCAAATAAAATCATATTACGCTGCAATACTAGACCCCTCCATTTTAGATCATTTAAAAATAAAAATATGTATGAGATAAATAAAATAAGGTTTTAGTCAAATGAAACTTCCAGGAAACAGGAAGGAAATCGGCAGATAAACAGAGTCTCCTTTATATACCACTCATATTCTTCTTCCACTCACAAAATTCAAATCTGAAAACATTTTCACAAAACCACATAACTTTTCCGTCCAAAAGAATCGGCGGTTGTGATAAATGGCCGGAGTTCTTCCCGGCGTTGAAGCCGCGAGAATAAGAAGAATACATCAAAGGAATCTCTACAACGACGGATCCACAAGGCGATCTTCTTTCTGTTTATACGCAACCAATTATCAGGAATTTAATATCAGTTCTCCCTCATCAGAGGTACTCATAAATCATAGTTACTCCCGAATTAAAATCGCAATCAATTTTTATTTTATTTTATATTTTTCTCGCGAATTCTGAATTTTGGATCTGTTTATGATTTTGGGGAAACAGATTAGGCGGCAAGGGTGTGACGATGAGAGGCTCGATGCAGCGGCCAGAGATGCGAAGGAAAGATTGGATCGGAGGTTGCAAAATCACTGGAAAATTGGAAATCATAAATCTAAAGGTAGAAAAATAAACTATTATCGATTCTATTTGGTTTAATTTTTATATTTTAAAACAGTATTACCTTGAAGATTGTCTGGTGCATAAGTGATACTTTTCTTTTCAATGTAAACAAGTAGTGATAAGGTGAAACTAAACTAATTTGATTCCACAATTTAGTTTTAAAATAAAGTTCGATTTACAACGGATCATATTATTGAATTTCAGGAAAGCAGAAGAACAAGACAGATCAACTGTGTGAGAAGTAGATAATTGTGGAAGAGTGGATTCCAAAGATTTTAAATTGGAGTTGCTACGTTGATTGCGCGGCTGAAAAGGTTTTACACTTTACAGGATTTGATATTTTTCAATTCGATTTACCTAATTTGTTTAAATATATTGAGTCAATTTTAACAGAAATAATTTATGCTTTAAAAGGATATTAAGGAGGTGAGACTATTGTTCTGATGTTGGGTGGATGTAATTTTCAGTCGTTTTGTATTCATCTTATCAATAAATGATGCTACGCATGGGGTGATTTTTTTTTTTTTTTTGAAAGGAGCATGGGGTGATGTTTGATCTATAATAACTTTTATGATAATTTTTCTCCCAAATACGAAAGATTACAACTTACAAGAGAAGAAGAAAAAACAATAACAATAAATATTCACTTTCAATTCTCAACTTATATTCATTTTAAATTTTAAATTCAATTCATAATATTAATATTAAAGTGGGTCTACTCTGATTTCAGGTGCACCTATATTTCATGGAATATACAATTTGTTCACTATAAAACATACAATTTGTTCACTCCAAAACATGAAACCTGTATTTATAGGAAATAACTTCTTAATAGTAAGATTTAATTTCATCTATACCGGAGGATATATTTCTTAAGTTTTTTTTAAAAATATTGTGATATATTTTATACTCCAACTTTTAATTGTTTAGGTGATAAAATGAGTCTTTAAAATCAAAAAAGTCAAATGAAGAAATTAATGGTAAATGAGGCACACTTGCGTGAGACGAGATATAATTTGTACATTGACGTTTTAATACTTTGAAAGAGATGAGTGTTGATTCATGTTAATTTGTATCCCGTCACATACGAGTTTTTATCTGCGAAAAAAAATCACAAATGATCCTGTAACTTTGGCCGGATCCACAAATGGTTTACTTTATCAATTTTGGTCCTTTTGATTTCAAATTTAGTCATTTTCGCCGGAAAGTTGAAAATTTTGGCCTAAAATATGATGTAACATATAAAATGATGTGAAAAAAATATTGAAATGATGGGTCAGTGAGAGGAAGATAATAGTATAGGTTTCGACCCTCGCCTCAACGCTAATCACTCAAAATTAGCCACGATAATAAATGAAATTCGTGATTTTAAAGTTGCAATTCACGGATGAGGTGTAATCAAAACATGAAATTGATTGAGAGTTTTTCTTCTTTGATGAAAGACAGTTTGAATGAGAGTGGTGGTGCCATCGACGTAACCAGAAGAAAAAAATATGTCAATTTTCTGATCAAATTTTAAATTATTTGGCGAAAAAGACTAAAATTAAAAAAACTAAATTTGATAAAGAAAAAATTTACCGGACCATTTATGAATTCAATCAAAATTATAGGATCATTTGTGATTTTTTTTCTTTATTTTGTAAAAGATGATGCTGGTCAGAAATTTGGAAAAGTCTAAAACAAAGTAATTTTATATTTTGTCCAAAGATACAAGATATTTCATTTTAAAGTAGATTAGCATAAAACCTCACTCAGTAAATGGCATTTTTTTGTTCAATCCTGTCTCGCTCTCGTCACTTGCACTGCCCCGTTTCCCCTTTTCATTTGCGATATTCAAAATTTCCAGAAACATCGATATTCCGCCAATACATCAATTGTAGAAGACGAGTTTCAACTGTAATCAAAATGTCTTCTGCTTCAGAAACCGCAAAAATTGCCGCTGAAGAAACTAAGCTCATTGCTCCCTACGGTTCCTGGAAGTCGCCTATTACTGCAGACGTTGTTTCTGGCTCAGATAAACGGCTCGGCGGCTTTGCAGCCGACTCTTTGGGCCGCCTCTATTGGGTCGAATCTCGACCGTCGGAATCCGGGTGAGTATTCGCGTGTTGTTGCTATTGCTGCTTATATACTTGAATACGATTTATATATGCTGTTTTGCACACTTGATTTTGGGATATATTACTGTTGAGACCTAAAACTACGTCGTTTGTGCTTCTGGATTTGTTTTATGCTGCTCTTGATTTGAAAAGAGTAGTTATCTGTTTTAGGCGAAGATATTGAAACAGTAGGATGATGCATATTCAGAAACAGTGTATTGAGTTTGTTCAATACAAGTGTCTAACTGAAGCTCTGCTTGCAGTTTTTCTTTTTGGTCCACTTTTGAGAGTGTGTAGATAAATCTCTTCCAATCTGAAATATTGAATTTTATTGGTGCACATAATCTGCTATGTGTCATTATTCAGGTTGTGAGGAATTTATGCTTCGTAAAAGAATTTAAATTTTGAATGGTTTATGTGAAATTTCAGAAGAAATGTTCTGGTAAGACAAGCAGAGAGTGAAGAGGGAACACCACTTGATATTACACCGGAAAATTTTGCGGTGAGGACTGTGGCACAAGAATATGGTGGTGTGGCCTTTAGTATTTCAGGGAACTTTGTTATCTTTTCAAATTACAAGGATCAAAGACTGTACAAGCTGTCACTTTCATCTCAAGGTCAATATATGTTGATATGCTTATTTTTATGGATATTGCTGATGATTTTCTATTAAGGTTTCTCAAATAGTTCTATTATCAAAATTGTAAAATAAATTCAGTTTTATTGAACACTTTTTAGTTATTTACTATATTCATTGGTGTAGCAGATTCTGCTCCTGTGCCACTTACGCCGGAGTATAATGGGGAACTTGTGTGCTATGCTGATGGAGTATTTGATGCTCGATTTAATCGCTATCTGACAGTGATGGAAGGTGGTTTATGAATTCATACTTCGTTGTCCTACAATCTACCTAAGAATATTTGATTTATAGATTTCTCATATTTTCCAGTTTTTATTCATGAAAATTATGATTGCTTTTTAATGCTTTTTCTATTAGATCCTCGTGGATGTAGTATGAGTGCCACCAAGACAACAATTGCTTCTATTGATCTCTGTGGAAACCAAATAAAAGGTAAACATTACATCTGTGCTTGGACTTATGTGATTATCTTTTCAAATAGGTGGTAATTTTTGAACCTGTTGTATATATAAATATCACCATTCAAAATGCAGAACCTAAAATATTAGTTGAAGGCAATGACTTCTATGCTTTTCCACGGCTTGACCAAAAAGGAGAACGAGTGGCATGGATTGAATGGGGTCATCCCAACATGCCATGGGACAGGTCCCAACTTTGGGTTGGATACATATCAGAGAATGGGTAGGTAGCTCAAATATTCTTTTGCCATTGTGAAATATCTTCTCAGTTCTTGCATTGACTTTTATTAAGGTTTGTTATTCGCTTTAGGTTCTAATTTACATTGATAAAGCTCTAGTGAA
The DNA here is from genome assembly GCA_037126765.1 of Stenogyne calaminthoides. NCBI lineage: Eukaryota > Viridiplantae > Streptophyta > Magnoliopsida > Lamiales > Lamiaceae > Stenogyne > Stenogyne calaminthoides. The sequence continues at coordinate 8,390,466 of JBBCBC010000007.1, forward strand.
ACTCTTACTGTTAGATTTCCTGCATCTTTTGCCTAACTATTCTTATTCCTGATTGTTTTGACAGCCACCTACTTTCCTTTCCTCTTATTTCTTGCAGATTTTTTTCTTTTGATTTTTGTTAGAAGAATCCTGACTGTTTCTTGTATTGGTTTAAATTACTGCTTTCCAGAGACATAAATAACCGTATTTGTGTTGCTGGAGGCGATCCATCAATTGTTGAATCACCAACTGAACCTAAGTGGTCACCTGAAGGTACTGATAATACCTTTATAGTAATATGTTTACTTTTTGGTCAATTGTCAATGCATAATAAGCACTTCATGGTGCAACTGAATTACAAACAAGATCTGATGAAATTGACTGTTGTGTAATATTTAATTTATTAAAATTCTGAAGGTGCATTTTAAATCGAATAACATAAAGTTTCATTCAAATTAGGCAATTGAAACTATAAAAAAACTGTTCTATTATCTGTTGCATCCATTTGGATTTTCCAGTATCCTGATTTTGAAAAGATCATTACATTATAAAATCTTGAAGAAAATCTGAGTTATTTTGAATTGTACACCTAATCCATCTGAGGCTTATAATTCCATTTAGTTTTAGGGTGTCTGATGCTAACAGAATGAGATAAAATCTTAGTGCACTAATCACGAGCATATCAATATTCTATGTTGATGAATCTCCAACTTGAAACCATAGCTATGGAGGTAGTCTCAGATCATATGTGCAATCAATCATGCCTCAAATCTTAGTGTGGTGCTTAATCTAACTGAATGTTATGTAATTAATATAAAGTTCCCAATTTAATATTAAGACTGTTTATGCAAGACTAATTTTATAAATTATTTATTGTCCTTTTCTCATTATATTTCAGGGGAACTTTTCTTCATAACTGACAGAAAAAGTGGGTTTTGGAATATCTACAGATGGGTATGTATTCATCTTAGACAAAAACTCGTATGAGACAGGTCTCATACATGAGACAGGTACAACCTAGCACAAATCAACACCCACCCCTTTCAAAGTGTTAAAGAGCCATACCCAAATTATGCCCCGTCTCACCGTGAGACTGTCTCATGCCAGTGTGCTTCTTCATATTATAGTTTGTCATCTAGTTCAGTGGGATAATATATAAACATGATTGCGTTTGGATAGTCAATTAATGAATTTTGAATCAGATTGAGTGAAAGTTTTAATGGTAGACAGACTGCCGAAGAACCCAAATATTTTAAGAAATGAAGGTTATTTTGGTTGGTTTTTCGTAAAAAAATAAGATTTGTGAAATTCTGAACTTGGGTTTAAAGGTTTGAATTAGATAAAAAAATGATTGGAAAATAAAGTTAGAAACAATAGATATCTCCGAAGAAAGGAGAGAGTCCTTAGCAGGGAAATCATATCATACTTTACATTTTGATGATAATCAACAACTATTTTCATCACATGGCTTCAGAAAGAGGTACATGTTTCCTACACTTGCTCTAGTAGAATCAGGTATGTACTTGAGTAATAAAACTACTGACATGCTAATTCTGGGAACCTGGAAAAAAAGCACATATGGTGACACTTACTGATTCAAGGCCAAAGTAGACCTTTGTGGAGGTGGAAAGCGTCATTGTTTTTTATTTTTTTATATATTGGGAAAGTATTGGGGTTGTGGCTTTGAGATTGTTATCTGATTAAATATTACCCTGATCTCATGTTTCCCTAATATTTTAGGTGGAATCCACAAATGAAGTACTGCCTGTTTACTCCTTAGATGGTGAATTCTCAAAACCATTATGGGTTTTTGGTTTGAACTCATTTGATTTTGTTCACAAACCTGACCAAAAGATCTTAATTTCCTGCCACTACAGGTGATGTGAAGAAAGTCATGTTTGTCGATACCAAATTTGTCTTAGAAATTTTGTTTCTTCCATATATATGCTATTATTATGGATTAGATTTCTTTTGCATTATTCATGAGGTTTTATTCAAGTTGGTGAAAATATCTGCAGGTTGAATGGAAAGTCATACCTTGGAATTCTGGATGCAACACAGAGCAAATTATCGCTACTTGATATTCCATTCACAGATATTAATAATTTAGTAAATAAAATTGCCTCAATTTCTACATTTTGAATCCTTTTCCATATAAAAATGAATTAAGTGGATATTATAATTTTTAAAAAAAAAACCGTTTTCTATGCAGATATCTGGGCCTGACTGTTTGTATATAGAGGGAGCATCTGCTGTTCATCCTCTATCAATAGCTAAGGTGTTTTTCTTGTTATTTTCCAATGAAAATATATAGCAAAGTTGGTAATTATAGCTCTTGAAAATTTTGGGATTTTGACTTTTTTATAAGCATTCCAATTTCCGACACTGTGTTTTCAGGTGATATTGGATGATCAGATTTCCAAAGCAGTTGATTTTAGGATAATGTGGTCTTCTTCTTATATAGCTCCATCATATAGACCATATATAAGCTCACCCGAACTGATTGAGTTCCCTACAGAAGTTCCAGGAGAAACTGCATATGCTTACTTTTACCCCCCGACGAACCCTCTATTTGAAGCTACTCAGGAGGAGAAACCTCCACTGCTGTTAAAGAGTCACGGTATTGTTGTGGCTTTCTTCTCAATATAATATCTTAATAATACAGCTGTGAATTACACAAATTTTACTTGCAACAGTTTTAGTTGCTTAATTTATCTTTGGATAATATATTTTTAGACCCATAAAGTTTACTTTTTTCAAGTTTTGGTCCCCCTCTTGCACTCACTATCAAACTTGGTCCTTGGAAGTACACTCTTACTCCCACATTTGGTCTCACCGTTAGTTGACTCAACTATTTGGGGGTGCTAAATGTAATTAATAATTTTAAATAATTACATTTAGCACCCCGAGATAGTTGATTCCATTAGTCAATGGACAGTCAACTAAACGTGAGAGCAAATGTGGGAGTAAGTGTACTTTCAGGACTATGTTTGATAGTAATTGAAAGAGGGGAATCAAAATTGAAAAAAAAAACTTTAGGGACCAAAAATGATATATCTCTCTCTTGTGCACTCTGAACTTTATGACTTTTGGAAGTGATTTCATTGGCTACACCATCTTGAAGGAGCCTTTCTATGTGATAGTCAAGAGAGGCTATATGTGGGTATTACAGTCAAATTGAAATTTTGGCATGGTTTACATAAAAATGGGCTCGGTTTGAGGATTGCTAAAAGATTTCCTTCCTTTTTTTATTTGCTTTTCGGTAGTTAGTCCCATAAGAACACATGTGAGATGACCTTATAGAAACATGATTGTAATATGTATATTCTAGTCTCTTTTTTCCAGAAAATGAATTATATATGCATGTACATATATGTCACAAACCTTGTGAATACCTGATACAAACAGGATTGTAATATGTATATTCTAGTCTCTTCTGTCCAGAATATGAATTATATATGCATGTACATATATGTCACAAACCTTGTGAATAAAATTAGACACTCACACATGATGGGGTAGTGAATGCCACCTTTTTGCTTGCATAATACGGGGGGAGAGTTTGCCATGTTATTTTTTTATTGAGATTATATGCTAATAAGGTATATTTTGAGTGAATTTTTTTTTAATTCCATTTAAAAAGTTGGAACTGTATTTAATTATTTATGCACCATACAGGAGGCCCCACTGCTGAGACTCGTGGCATTTTAAATCTCAACATCCAATATTGGACCAGTCGAGGATGGGCTTTTGTGGATGTCAATTATGGTGGAAGCACTGGTATCAAGCCTTGTCCCTCTTTTTTAGCATCCATTTTCTTTTTCCATCATCTTGCTCTATTCCAAGTCAGTACAGTTGATATTTTAGTTAAATTCTGAAGGTTATGGTCGTAAATATCGAGATAGGCTACTCGGACGCTGGGGAGTTACTGATGTCAATGACTGCTGCAGCTGTGCCAAGTTTTTGGTATCATAAGTTTTCAGTTGTCTAATAGAAATGGGAAAAATAGACTTTTTAGTCTTGTAAGTTACCCCTATTTCAGTTTCAAATCCAGTCGACTTTCGTGAATTGAAAATAGTCCTTTAACTTTCCATTTTTCGACATTTTTGTCCAATTACCAGCTGTAGGAGATGAAACATTCTGTTGAGAAATTAAACTCAACCACGTGGACACATCAGCGTCAACCAGATGTTTCACCTCATACAACAGGTTATCGGACTAAAATGTTAAACAATCGAAAGTTGCAGGACTTATTTCATTTTGTATAAATCTACCGGACTGAAATCAAAATCATAGTAACTTACAAGATTAAAAAACTATTTTCCCTAATAATGGGCACAAATATGAATCTTCCTTAACCTGGTGATATAATTTTCAATTGAAGGTTGATAGTGGAAAAGTTGATGGTGAAAGATTATGCATCTCTGGGGGCTCTGCTGGTGGATACACAACCCTAGCTGCCCTTGCATTTAGAGACACATTTAAAGCAGGCGCATCACTGTATGGTGTAAGTGCAAATTGTCCCTATGAAGATTTCATAGTTATTTACAATTATAGCCTTTTCTCATGTCATTCTTCAGCATTGCTGATTCAACTGCGCCTTTTTAATAAAATTGATTATATCATAGCTTTCTTTTGGAAGAAAATGTCTCAAATGGCAATGCATGCAGGAATCAAGTTGGATTTAGTGCAAAATTAGAAGATAATCAGTAAAACAAGATAAAAGCTGATTTATATTTTATGAGGTCAACCAAATCTGTATAATGAACTCCTAGTCACCTAGTAATATATTTTTGATATGATGATTTAACAGATCCCTAAACTATCAACGTTTAATTTGATAGGCCATAAAACTATTTTTTTTTGTTTAAAAAGCCCTTTACCCTTCAAGTATTGAAATGTTATTAATGAGCTCCATCGAGATGAAAATTGATGGAATTTTTCGATTTATCCAAGTGTCCCTGGTAAACTATATGTACGTTAATTTTATTAAAATACAGATGTGTTTTAGGCAGGCCATTTTAAGGCCAATACTTCAGGTGATTGGCACCTAAGAATGGCTTGCTAAAATACTTTTGTATATAATTAAAATTTAATAAATTTGTTGTGTAGATTATTTAACGGGATCTTTAAGGTGAATTGAAAAAACCTGTTAATTTTCGTCTCAAAGGAGCTTGTGAAATAAAGTTTTGATAAGGGCATCTCAAAACAAAAAATAGTTTAGTGACCTATCGAAACAAAAGTTGATAGTTTAGGGACTTTTTTACTGCATTATGCCTTTTATTTGGCTTGTCCTTGACTAGTTGCTAAGAAAAGACTTTCAACTCAATCTGTAGAGTTTTTTGTTTTAACTCGAAAGCCTCACCAATAATCTTTTGGTAATGCCTATTGATATAATAGCTTTTTTGGTTATTGGTTCATGTATATTTTAGGAATTAGTGTTATGATGTACACCATAATTTACTTTTTATTCCAACAGATTGCCGACTTAAATTCATTGAAGGCCGACATGCCCAAGTTTGAATCCCACTACATCGACAATCTTGTAGGTAATGAATCAACTTCTGCGAAATAACGTGATGTTCAACAATACTTCGTTTCATGCAACTTTATTGAAAGTACTCGATGGACTACTGCAACTAGTGTTTTTAGAATCGGGTTGAACCGGGAACCGGCCATAGAACCGGTTTGATTATCTCTAAAAAAACCATTTTTACGGTTGAACCAGAATAAACCGGTCATAACTGAAAAAATCGGTCAAAATCAGGAAACGGTAAAACCGGTTGAACCGGTTTTTTATTCTTTTTTTTTATTTTTTAACTTTTTAATTAATTTAAAACTTAATTCTTATTTCTATCATTTCTTATTTTAAATTGTGTTGTCAATTTTTTTATTGTGTTTGTTTCAATATGAAATTTATAATTTATAAGTTTAAATTTTATAAGTGCATATTTATTTTTTTTTTAATGTAATATAGGAAATATTTTAAAACCTAATAGGGATCATTTTAACGGTTGAACCGCCGGTTCGACCTGTCCAACCAGTTGAACTGCTAACAGGTGTCCAGTTCGGTTTATTCTCCGGTCCTATTATGAAAACACTGACTTTGACCCTTGCAGGAGACGAGAGTGCGTACTTTGAGAGATCACCTATCAATTTCGTGGATAAGTTTTCCTGCCCCATAATAGTATTTCAAGGTCTAGAAGACAAGGTATGTATGCATGGAATGGATGACCTTCCCTTTATTTATTCTTTTATTTTGTTTATGGCAGGATATTGTTCATTTGTGTCCCCCTGATTAGGGGCGGTAATTATTGCGTTCATGTCGTGGTTTTGCTTTCGTGTTATCCATTTTATTTTAGAGTAACACGTGGGTGCTCCAGTTGCACGGCAACTGTTGCTATCTCGACACAATTTCGACTATAAATTTCAACCAAGATTTTTTTGTTGTTGCAATCATAGAGTCATGTGATGAAAAGTATCAGCTCATAAAAGTATTAATATTGTTGGGCCTACAAACGAAATACTTTCTTTTGTATGAACTAATACTTCTCGTTGTATATTTAAGTTTTTATTTTTGTGAATGAGCCAAACTTTAGTCAAAATTGCACAGTGCAGGGCAACTGGCGTGTAAAAGTTTTTGCTTTTATTTTATTATTATAATCATGAAAGTTTTTGCCTTTATTTTTGTGGATACAGGTTGTGCTACCTAATCAAGCTCGTAAAATCTACCATGCTTTGAAGGATAACGGTTTGCCTGTTGCTCTCGTGGAATATGAAGGAGAAGGACATGGTTTCCGCAAGGTGTGTATATATATATATATATATTTGCTCGTCTTGTTCTCTCAGTCGTGTACTCGTGTATTATATATTTGTATGTCCCTCCCAGTATGTAGTGTTATTCTGATTATTATATTAATTGCAGGCTGAGAATATCAAGTTCACTCTTGAGCAACAGATGACGTTCTTTGCCCGTTTAGTCGGGCATTTTGACGTTGCAGATGATATTATTCCCATCAAAATTGATAACCTCGACTAACACGGGTTTTGGCATTTCAAAAGCACTTTTCCAGGCGTCTCAAGACTCTGAAATATGCTGCTGTTGTGAAATGAAAGTTTGCTTCCTTTTATCTTTGGGGCAGCTTGAGATGTTCTTGCTGTTAATTTTATTACCTAATTTCAGGTGGCCTGAGCAAATGAAAGGTAATCAAAGAGATAATAAAGTGAACTTATGAAATATGAAATAAAGAAGTCCACAGGGCATTCAGTGTGAAATATCCTCCAAACAAGCCCTACTTTGCTGTGAATAGTATAAATTACTTGAACTGGATAATTTTTAGGTTGCTAAGTAATACATTTAGCTAAATTTTAACATACTTAAATGTGATGTTTTAGAAAATGTTTGATTTCATGAGGGTTATTCATTGCAGAATTATTAAAATGTGATATTTTAAACAAATTTATATGAGACGTTCTCATACACGAGACGGAGAACAAATTAGCCAAATTAATACACTCCTTCCATCTCATTATAAGGCTGTTTAATGCAAGTATGTCTCTCTAATAGTATTTGTTACGCTAAATGTATTACTGAGTTCACTGTAAATTTTTTGCAAACTTGGTTCGCAATAACTTGTGTCCGTATTTAATTATTTTTTTCCAAACAAGTCTATATATATTTAATGGGCATCAAGATTCTGTGAAGATGAATAAAGCACATATTAATTGCTAGGACTATAATAAAGCTAGAATCAACATCAATGCTTGCCGCGTGGTAGGGTCACGACTTTTGCACCTACCTCATTGTTTCTCCCTTTGAGCTGAAAATCATCTCAATTTCAAGGAAACTTCATTCTGCCTGCCCAAAGATTCTCTCTCTCTCATATAGGCAACGCTTATTAATGTACTCTTACTAATTTCATTGAATTGAATTTCGTGTACAAATCTTTATCAGAATCTGTGAGAAGACTATCATTCATAAAAATCTTGAGAGAGAATGGCTGGTATGCTGCCTGGAGTTGAAGCAGCAAGAAGAAGAAGAATTCACAATAATTATAGTGGGTCTCAAGTTTCTCAATCTAGGCGCCCTTCATTTTGCCTATATGCTACCACCCATGAATCTCTTTCTAAATCTTCCATGGTACTCTCCCTCTCTCTCTCTACTAATGGATTTGATGAGTTCATAGGATTTTTTTTAGATAACTCGGTATTCGGCAAAAGACCGACGAGACCGAAAATCAAAACTCACCGTCCACTGAGCAAAACTCTGTATACCCACCTCAGTTTAAATTTGAGTTTAATATAGGAATAAATTTAAAATTAATATGTATAAATTGATTGTGAACAGAGGGAATTTCCAATGGGGCAGAAGGGATTGTTTGATGAGAGCATGGGTGTAGCAGCAAGAGAAGCTAAGAAGAGATTGGATGAGAGGTTGCAATCACAATCTACATCTCAAACCAACAGGTATACATGAATTTACTTGTATTATTACATAATTTTATTGAGTTATAGTAGTAAATTATTATGACTGCATGTAATTGTCACTAGTTAATTTCTTAACTCCACTTGAGAATTTAAATAAAATTTCCAATAAACCTTTTTAATACATCATCCGTATGTGAATGAAATATAGCACCAAAGAAATTAAGTTCTACAAAAATTGCAAGATTAAATAATAGTATTAGAATGAAATAATACAGCCGAAAAAAGAAATTCCTACTTTATAGGCCCTAAAATTAGGGTTGGTCTTAAAATTATCTTTCTTGTCTCCCTCTAAACTAAACAATATACAGTAAGCCATGTCGTAGAATTTATTTTTTCCTGTTCCGACATTTATGATGTTGGAAGAGGATCATCTTGTCTCAACATAATAAATAGTCTGATGTAAAATAATTTCAACTGCAACTGCTTTACCACTATTATTTTACAATAATATTACTTTTTTATTTTTTATTATTAAACAACATGAATTTGTCAAATTAAACTAATTTACATATTTGGATAATTGCAAATATATTTCCAAACTTTAAATCTTATTATAACTTATTCAAAATTCTAGATTATATTGCAATTAAATAAAATATATAATAATTTAATTTGCGGTTAAGCCTTAAATATCATTACAATTTACAACCCTTTCCACCACTCATGTGTAACGTGTTCATGTAATAGAAATCCAAATACTACATCAATTACCGTGTACAATAAATCTCAAATTGTGATTGCTATATCATAATTTAAATTTGCGTCACTCACAATATCTAAATCAAATCGTACACTGCAGATTTTCCAAAGGCATACAAAGCTCGAGATGTCTTGACAACATGACAAGTATGCAATCAGATTCAAAACCCCAAAAAGTGCCTAAATTGACAAAGAATAAATCAAAGAGACTAAAATGGTTGAAAATAGGGTGGAAATCATGTGAACAAGAAGAGTGCAGCATATGCTTAGATGAATTCAAGGGCGAAAGCGTAATTATGCAGTTGGGGTGTGGACATAAATTCCATTCCAAATGTTTGATGCCGTGGTTGGATAGTAACACCCACTGCCCCTGTTGCAGAAAGAGGATTCCTTCTTGAACATGCAATTCTATTTTTAAATTAATTTATATACCCTTATTTTTGTATATATATTTCAACCAGGAGCGAAGGATGTTATATTATTATGTTGTCGTTCAATATTGTTGTAGTGAAACGATCTCATATATATGATGATGGTCGACAAAGTCACACTTGGCCACGGGCACTGGTACCCCTGATTTAAAATAAAGAAAAATAAATTTAGTATTATCTCTGTCCACTAAATTTATGCTTGATGTTTTTGACACATGTTTTAAGAAAAAAATAGATAAAGTAAATAAAGTAAGAGTATTATAGGGTATTGTGGGGTCCATTTATATATAAAGTGATTGTTTGTGAGTAAAGTACAATAACATTTGAAGTAATTAAGTGATGATTGAGGGATAAAAATAAAGTAACTTTTGCCAAAAATGGAGTGTGCATGAGATTGGTGGACAAACGAATAAGGCAAGTGTGCATAAAATTGGTGGACAGAGGGAGTATATATTATTTCTTATTTTACACTATTCATAATAATCTGATTTTGAATGCATATGCATTTCATGAATAGTATTACTAAATTAGCACACTTTTGTATAATGATTCAATTTATATGTACAATGAGATCAATATTATGGCAAAGTAGGGTGAACAAGTTTCACATAAGTGATCCATGAAATTGATCAAAGGATAAGACTTATATCATTAAAGAGTATTAGTCGGTTGAAGGATATAACTTATTTTTGCAGAAAAGGTATTATGAGGAGTGTGACTACGGTTTCGTTCTCGGTTCTCATCAATGGGTTTCCTTCTCAGCCTTTTACTCCATTTCAGGGTATTCGGCGGGGAGATCCATTATCACTGTATCTATTTTTATTTTGTGCAGAGATTTTGTCCGCTCTTATTCGAAGAAATGTGGAGAATGGTGTACTGCATGGGGTTCATATTTGTAGACAAGCGCCAGTGGTAACCCATCTACTGTTTGCTGATGATAGCATTATCTTTGGAAGGGCGAATGAGGAGGAGGTGGGGGGGTGGTAAAAAGGCTATTACAGGTGTATGAAATGGAGTCCAGTCAAGCAATAAATTTGCAAAAATTTAATATTGTGTTTAGTGGGGGTGTTAGTGAGGAGAGGGCGATGGGGTTGGCAGGGATAATGGGGGTGAGATGTGTGGAGCAGTTGGGGGTGTATTTGGGGCTTCCGATGAGGGTGGGCCGCTCTCGGGAGGATATTTTTTGGGGTTTAGTAGGGAGGGTGGAAAAGAAGTTGAAGGATTGGAAGAGTAGGATTTTGTCGAACGCGGGAAAGCTCACCTTGGTTAAATCGGTAGCACGGACAATTCCTACTTATGTAATGAGTTGTTTCAAAATTCCTATGGGCATAATCAAGAAAATTGAGGCAGCGGTGGCTAGATTTTTGTGGCGGCAGAAGGAGGATGAGAAACGGGTACATTGGATGGCTTGGAAGAATTTGTGCAAAAGTAAGTGTGATGGGGGACTCGGACTCCAAAATTTGGCAGCTTTTAATAGAGCGATGTTGGCGAAATAGGGGTGGCGATTGATCATTTATGGCTCATCCTTGTAGGCTAAAACCTTGAAAGCTCGATATTATCGAAACTCGTTTTTTCGGGAGGCTGTGTTGAGTTCGAATGCTAGTTACACTTGGCAAAGTTTATTGGGAGGGAAGAGGGTCTTGAAGAGGGGGCTGAGGTGGAGAGTTGGGGATGCCCAATTTGTTAGGGTGTGGATTATGGACTTGCTTCGCCTTTTCATTCTGATGAAAATTATACCCTCTCAGTTGTTAAACCTTGTGGAACCTGACTTGGCTTCTTAACTATTACTATGTGGTTATTTCCTGTCAAAAAAAAAAAAAAAAATCAATACTTGTCCATATCTTTAATTTTTTAACATATACTATCAATATTCTCCCCGACTACCGTTATTGAGGAACACAAATATTAAATATATTATCGATGAGCAAATATTCATAATATAAAATTTATATTATTACTTTTATAAATTAATATTATTATATTTATAAAAAAAATAATATTAATCTATAAATATAATAATATAAATTTCACTACGTATATTTGTGGCTCGTTTTTTGACTTTTTCTTTCCATACGTATCATACTATCATGTATAGGAAACCGTACTTGAACCACGTATACAAATTTTATGGTTTTCACTTTTCAAACAAAGAGTTGGTCAGCGAATAATGATCGTCCGTGATTTTTTAATATTTTAAAAATCTAATTGCTATTTGTTTGTTGTTATCTAATTTTTTATTAGTTTAATTAGTTTTTATATAAAATTTTATAATTATTTGTTTTTATTTATGTCAAATTAATTTTTGGGAATTTTATTTAGATGCTCTGATTTATTTATTACTTATTTTAGTAAAAAAAATCAGATATTTTTAGACCTTTTTATATTTTTTTTAGATTTTGAAAATTTATTTAATGTTTCTTATTCAAATGAATAGCGTAGAAATATTAATTGACGAGGTGACTATATGAAAGAAAGGGAAAAATAAACTGATAATGCTTCAAAATATTCATTTAGAAGCCACTTCATATAAAATTCTTTTTAATACCCACTTTCATATTTCTCATATTTTTTAGACAAAAGTACCTCGAAAGCAGGGATGAATCCATGATTTCGTCTCAAAGGGAACACATTTTTTCATTGGGTAAGGGGTGTTAAATTTTAAAATCTCAACAACGATGAAATGATAAAATTTTACGATTTTAAAATATTAATATAAAATTTTCAATAAATATAGTACAAAAAGTTTTAATCCAAGAGGAGCGACCGTCCTAGATTAATTCCTGCTCGAAAGTAGGTATAAAAGAGTTTGTAAAGTTGGTGTTAGGAGGTCATGTGGGAATTTTAGTAAAATATTTTCATGTTAAAATGAGTGAAAATGATTTTTATATAAGGTGGGTTTGAAATTGAAAATGAGTATGTGGGAAAAGCCACTTCAGTTTGAATTTATATATGATTTAAGTGTTTCTCGTATTTGCATAATGCACTTATTTTACAACTTTATGTTATGATATAAGGTTCTAAAAATGTCATGCATATATTTATATTTATATTGAGGTCAACAAAATCACTGAAATTAATCCCCCAATTTATGTTTAAAACAACGCCGTTTTAAAATTTTCCAGCGAATGCTTAAAAAAAAAAATAAAATACACCCACAAAAAATTTAAAATATATTTTAAACTTTTTTAATTATTTTATAAATTTTGTTCACTCATAATTTAGAATAAAGTGTTGGAGTGTGAAAATATAGATTTAAAATTTTAAATATTTAATATAAATTATAATTTAATTTTTTACAAAAAAAAAAATTCTGTTTTATGAACAAACTACGTTCAAAGTTAACTCGTTCCTAAGGTTTTTTTAACTCAATAATCAAACTAAACAAAAAATTGTTTAAAAAAACAACGCCGTTTTAAAAATTTTGGGCAAATGCTTTAAAATTTGGGATTAAATTAAAAATTATGAGCAAATTAAAAAAAAAAAAAAAAAAAATGACTTCAATCTCCTCATATATATACACACACAAAAATTCTGTTTTATGAACAAACTACGCCAAGTTAACTCGTTCCTAAAATAACTCAATAATCAAACTAAACAATAAATTATTAAATATTAATAATGGGCAAATGTTGGTGGGCAAAATGAGCAAATTAAAAAAAAAAAAAAAAAAAGAGTAACACTCCTAAAAAATATAACTATATTTTTTAAAAACTATTATCAGATAAATTAATTATTTTTTTGATTAAAAATATAAAGTATTTTTTAAACAGTAATTGTTTTTGTGCATAACAATAATAATTTTTATGTATAACATTGAGAATTTTTATACATAACCGTAATACTAAAAAAATCGAGTTTACGATGAACTCAGGTTCACGCAAGTTTTTGTCAAAAAAAAAAAAAATAACTTGAATTTTGAACTTAATTATCGCGTAATACATTGTCCTTAATTCACCAACTCAAATACAATTAATATGAGCAGAATTATATATTCAATTACAACATTCTCAAATAAAAAAAGTGTAAAAATATTTATGTGTAATAGTACTATATAGTTGCACCCATGTTACCATGTTACATCTACCACTCCCTACATTTTTTAAAAAAAAAAAACACCACTCCCTACATTAGCCCCCTGCTTTGGAGGGATTAAATTTATTAGGCATACATTAAATTAGAGAAGTACCTTTTGAATAAACTATCTTGTTGAATAAAAAAAAAGAAAGAGAAAAATGGAGATATAATAGGGATTGCAGTTGGTGAGTCGCAACAGAATTCATATGATTTTGGGTCAAATTGAGATTTGTTAGGCATTTATCTATCTTCTTGTATACTGCAGGTTATGATTAATGACTTATATGATAGAAACATGGTAAAAAATGGCTAGTATTCTAGTATGTGCAACCATGATTGCTACAAAACGAAGAGGTGTTTGCAGAAACACCCCCACTCATCCAACCATCGATGACCTTCTTTCAAATGCTTCAATGGTATGTATATTAATTTAAATACATATGAAATTAATTTGTGGAGATTTATGAATTAGGTTTTGAGTTTGAGATTTTTTAATAAAAAAATGTGTGTTTTTGGGAATAATTAGGAGAAGAAAGCATATATAAGCGAGGAGCAGATATTGAGTGAAGAGATGATTGTTGATGCAAAAGCTAGAGAAGCCAAGCAGAGGTTGGACAAGAAACTCCAAGGGTATGCTACTTTTAACATATATTTTGTGGAATTCATTTGATGATAGAAATTATTATAGAATGTTGAATCTACTCACTAGTAGATTAGGTATATAATGAAACATGTTTGTTTATGTTTTTAAACCAAAAAAGAGACTAGACGCTATTGTTTATGTTTTCAAACCAAAAAAGAAACTAGACACAAGAACGATAAAAGGCAACAATTGAAGATGAGTCCCCAAAAGAGACTAGACACAATTGTAAATCTTCTCCCCTTCTTCATTGTAGTCCCCAAAAGATGAGTCATCTTAACATCCATCTATAAAATTGAAATGTTCAACCCAACAATGAGGACTCTATAAATAACTGAAGTTCCTCGCAAAAGAATGTGTCATAATATTGACATTTCGACTAAACCACCTCACAGCAAAATCATAATTATCTTGTAAATTTTCTTCCCTTCTTCGATGTAGCCTCCATCTCAACTTCAACTCGAGAAAAGCCCAAATTTCTTACTCAAGTCATAGCTTCCAACACACCCCATGTTTCACCTTCATCCACTTTCATTAATTAGTCCTGTGAACTCTCCTTTCTCATCCGGTAACACCATACTTATCCTCGTTTCTATTGAGTCTTTGAAAAAACCTGCATCCACATTGACCTTCACAATACGTTGCCATAAATCACCATCCATCCAGCATGGGGATCCATCCCTTACAAAGTCGCTAAAAGCACGACTTAACCTTAGGAGGAGCACAAGTCCTCCATAATCATTTTCAGGGCGTCTCATCAAAGTGTCGGACATCTCTGAAACTAGCCTATAAGCTAAGTGATAAGTAAGTTTTAATTGAGAACTTGTTGACCAGAGAGAAATGCCTAACAAGTTTATCCTCATCTCGTGCCTCCAAATTCAAAACTGCATGAATCCCTTTCTAGTATAGCTCGGCTTGCTATGCAATCCGTGGAAAGTACTTTGCTTTTAGGATGTGACTAATAAATGAGTTCGGAAAGTACATAAGGCAATTATCAGGATTCCCACTTGAAACTTTTTCTTTTGGAATCTGTTTCATGACCCCACAAAAAGGAATTCGTCATTCGTTGTAGCTCATCAAGTAAAGTAGACGGAAGGAGAAAGATGCTTCATGCAATAAGTCGGGATAGCTTGAGCTATAGATTTCAAATTTTCAAAAGCACCTCTTTCCCTGCCTTAGACAGCTCCCTATCTATCTATCCTTGCACTTTAGAAAACCCTACTATAACCTGAAGCATCCTCTAACTTAGTATAATCTATAGCTTACTTGAAGCATTCTCATAGGTTTTTTAAGGGTCGAATTTTTTTTGATGACTCGATATTTGCTCCAAGAATTGATTAATTTGGTTTAAAAATTTGATTTTTTTTTGATGACTCGATATTTGCTCCAAACATTGATTATTTTGGTTTAAAAATTTGCTTTAAACAATTTGGTCCCGGCGGGGCTCGAACCCGCGACCTTCGACTCATAAGACCAACGCTCTAACCAAATGAGCTACGGGACCAATTGTTTGCCCTTGCTATTGCATTATTTGACATTATTAATTAGAAATTGGTATAGCTTTATTTGATGGGTATACAATATATAGCTTCATTGAAATTAAAATGTTTATGTCGTCCTTGAAGATAAATTAACGTCATATAATTCAACGAATACCAATTTCTCAGTAACAATCATAGGCATTATTATTTGACGCGTTGTATTAGAAGATAAATGTGCTTGAATTTCTCTTAAATCGCTTAGTGCTCTAATGCTTGCTATATTATTTAGGTCGAAATCTCAGGAAAACTTGGCAGCAATTGTATCTGATTTAGGAGGTGAGGTGCCAAAAGAGAAGAAATGTGGAGGAAAGAGGCTGAAATGGCTCAAGTTAAAGTGGAAATTCAGCTACAAGTGCACTTCTTCTTGACCAAAAGAAACAGAGAATTTTTTTCCTCTTCCTAATTAGTATTTATATATAATGACTTGATAGAACGAGATTTCAGATTTTGTAGATGGTCTATCTTTTTCGTTTTTTATTTTGTGATGAAAATTCTTGTTTCGATTTTTATCAAAAGAGAAAACTCTAAATTTTAAAGTAATTAATTAAGTGATTTTTTAAAGCCATTAATTTAGTGATTTTGAGTAATCTAATTTCAATGATATTAATGTAATCAAAAGTGCAGTTTTAAGAAATGATATTATTGTCACTTTTAGATCTTTGTTTGCTTACCTGCACTTTTACATGCGGTTCCATGGTACTTTCAAACATAGATGTAAAAAGATGTATATAAAGCAAAGACAAAGTATAAGTGAACAAGCTTTAGACAAAAGTTTGATTATATAATTGAAAAGGCATGATTTATAGTCGCGATGACTGAAAATTGAAATATAAGATTTATTGTTATAAAAATGGTATTACTCGTGATACTAAAATATATTCCCTCAGTTCCATCAGGACTTGAACACTAAAAATAACACATAAACCAAGTAAAGTTGGTTTTAGTGGAATAAAATAAGAGAGTTGTGAGTATATTAATATTATATTTGTTTTCATTTTAGGAATGTTCAAGTAATATTGAGACTTCCAAATAAAGCAAGTGTTCAAGTAATCACGGAACGAAAGAAGTATGAATTATAATATAAAAAAGTATTAATCGTGATAATTAAAATAAATAAATTATATTATAAAGAGTTATGATAATTGAATGATCAATGCCCACAAATATAGAATCCATGACAAGAGAGAACAAATTTAGTAGAAAACCTACCTATAAAGCAATAGTGCAACTATAAACATTTAGGGTATGTTTGTTTCATGATTTAGGTATGCGGGGAAGTCATGACTTCGAAATCTTATGGATTTAAAAATTCTGATGAATAGTAAAAATATGTATTTGTTTTGGAATTTTAGTAGGGTTAGATTTTTGTTTTATGTCAAATCAATATGAAAAATGATTAATGTGATATTATTATATTGTATTGGGTGAGAGAAAAGTATGAGAGATAATAAGTGGGTGGAAGAAAAGTGGTGATATAATTGTATTGAATTTTGTGAAAATAGATGTATAGGTATATTTTATAGGAGTTGATTTAAAAGCTGGATGTGAAAATCCCCAACTAGTATGTGACTTGAATCGCAAAGTCCTAAGTCCATCCGAGTGAGTCCCGAAACAAACATACCCTTAAACATCATACTCTCAGTCACTCACTGCATATGTACATGGGTTTATGAATATCTGCAATGAGACTAAGGAAAAAAAAAGTGATTTTCAAAAAAGAAAAGAAAAAAGTACTATATTAAAAATAAAAAAAGATACTTTTCAAATTAAGTATAAGTAACAGTTTTATAATTAAAGAGTGGATTTCATGTGCACCCGGGTGCACCGTGCACTCATAGTGCATTTTAGAAGTGAGCAAATATTCAAAACAGAAACGTGCAACTATTCCAAACAGAAGCATGCAACTATATTCCCATATTAACAAATTGCACTTTTTTTTTTGTGTAAATAAAATCAGACTTTTCAAAGAAAAAATTCAGACGACTTTAAAACGACTATGAAATAAGTCATCAGATCGGTGCATACAAGACCTAGCCATAATTAAATATAAGTATTACTTTTTAAGGCCAGAAGTATTACTTTGTAAAATCAATTTTGGGCCACAATTAAACTACCACTTAACTAGAAGGCCCAAAACGAAAAATATGACCCAGCAAGGAATTACTCCCTACGCCGTCGTTTAGCTCAAATCAAGTTTTGAAAAATTCAACGGCTAGTCCTAACTAACGGTTACCCCCAAAATTCAAATAATCTCATTCAGCTGAAAAAACAAATCAAAGGAAAAACAGAGTGGAAAACAATATGAGCTGAATAAATCTCAAGAAATCCCACAAAGATTTAAACAACAAAAATGGTTAACACGAACAGACCCACATACTACACCTCACTGCACGATTCCATCGCCTCAATTTGTAAGACAGTCCTCCCTTTCTCGTCCAAGAAAAGGCGAATTCCCGCGATTGAAACGGCGGAGCAACGCCAGTCGAGGCAGCAGTCGGAAAATCTGAAATGGCAGCAGGAGTCATTCCACAAGATACTTAATTTGATGGGCCTTTGTAAAGAGGGAATTGTTTCCGAAAACGAGGTCTCTGCTTTCAGAACTCACCTTCTCGAGACACTCATCGCGTCTCCCGTCGATCACGAACCTGTCGTGATTTTGAGGGATAAGTTGATCTTCTTGCAGGTGAGGGGTTTAGCTGATTTTTGGTTTTATAGATGAGTTTTCTGAGTTTGATTTGCTTAAGCTGTTGAAATTCATGAAAAAGATTCCCTTTTTATGGTGGAATTTGGCTAAACATCTCTTGTGGAATGATTTTCTAAGCATGAAATGTATCAGTTTAGGATTCTGTAGTTGAAATTATCAATCTTAGACTATACCAATCAATATGGCCCTCATTTTGGTTAGACAGATTTTTTAGCATACGAAATAATACTATTTAGCATACGAAGTATCAGTGGTTAGTGATTTTGAGAAAAATAATACATAAGTTAACATT
Organism: Stenogyne calaminthoides; assembly: GCA_037126765.1. Lineage (NCBI taxonomy): Eukaryota > Viridiplantae > Streptophyta > Magnoliopsida > Lamiales > Lamiaceae > Stenogyne > Stenogyne calaminthoides. The sequence goes on from JBBCBC010000007.1 coordinate 8,409,313, forward strand.
TTTTAAATAGTTATAGTTCGTATTTTTGAAGAAGAGATTCCACGTGAACTAGGTTCATAGGAGACCTACTCTTTTGTTTAATTTCATATGTAACGAACTTGCAAGTTCCAAAAGAGTGTTTATGTTACTTTTTTCCTTTTAGGAGTTACTATATGGGCAATGCATATCAGAAGAGGAGTACCATGCATCAAAGAGGCCTTTGCTACAGAGGCTTGCAGTTCAAGGAGCTGAGATTGACGCGAGGGACGTGATAGTTGGGGCACAGAAGAAGGAGGCTTCAAATGAAGAATGGTCAGACATTGATTTGAAGGATGATAAATGCTTACCAAACCATAATAATATCTCAACCTCGAAGAAAAACTCGAAAGAAAGTTCGACAGTGAAAAAAATGAAAGGAGCTGTGTCTGCTTTTGGTTTTGTATCATCAGATAAAAAAGGAAAATTGAAGGAGAATGATGTACATAATTCAAGCAGCAAAAGTAGTCATATAACTCATATCACAAAAAATTCAAATGTGAGTGAGAAAGGAAGTGGGCCAAAGTCAATTCTCATGGAAGAGAGCTTACCACCGCCTCTAGGTGACAAGGCGAAAAAGAAGCCGTTTAAGACCATCTTTCAGACGGTCCAAGAGGTCGGTGGTGGTGGTGGCGGCGGTGTAGATAATGAGGACAAAGTAAACGTAAAGACCGGGAAAAGAGCATGGGTCATTGGTGGATTTAAGAAATGGAAAAGGAAAGATTCTGAGGGTGAAAGCGCCCCGATTCCGTCTCTTGATGAGAAATCGGAAGAAGAAAGTTATGGTGGGAAGCTCATTGAAAACCCTGTTGGTGAGGGACCAGACACCAGGCAAATCAAGAGGAAATTGCATCCAAATGGAGCACCAACCGATTTCTTCGTTGATAAGGTGGGGAAATTTGGAAACGGATCCCCTATCGTACAAGTACAAATCTATAATATTGTTTAATATACGAAGTAAGTTTTATGGTGAGCAACTGTTTAGCGTATAAAGTATCATAAAATCAAGCATTTCCTAAAAAAGCGATGTATGCTAAATAGTGTTACTTCGTATACTAAAGAGTATTAGTTTATAGAAGAGAGTTCACGTGAACCAGATTCACAGGAGAACTAGTCCTGTACAAGATGGTCCTGTGTTCTCGTGCATAGGACCGTCCTACACAGAAGAGGATTCAACTCCAGGAAATTTACATCTTTCACATGATATTTATAACTCATTCAAGTTTTGTGTTTTCATAATGGTGGTTGAATATTTGTAGGTTTTAGCAGAGAACATAAAGAAGAAGCTGTCCCAAATAAAAACAGAACTTGCTGCAAAAAATCCAGACATCCATCTGAAGTAAGCACTCTCTTGCCACCTTAGATTCCCAAAAGATTTTGTCATGATAGGAATGAGGATTAACAAAATTTGTAATAATTATTCAGAGATGATCAGATTGAAGCAATTTCAACTAGGCTTCCAGTTGACAAGGAGGACCTGAAAAAGTCATTTCCAGAGTAAGGCCAAACCACCTTTTTCATCATTATATTTCAACTTTCAAGTAGTTGCTTTTCATCTAATAAATCCAACTGTGTACTGAATGATTCAGATCATGGTGCAATCAATATGGTGATATAGTGTTAGATGTGGTAAGGAAAGAATTCAAGCAACACATGAGAGAGATGGGAAATCAACGAGATGAGCAAAACGACGAAAATTCACATCCAAACCTGCGCGAAGGTAACAAACTTGTCTTCCTCTAACTATGGTTGTTCACCTGTGGATAGTAGCAGCATTGATAAGGGCATCAAATACAACCCCTTTTTCGATATGTAAGGCTCGTTTCAGCTCCAGGCTCGTTTCAGCGACCGGGCTGGTAGAGCTGAATTGGGCTTTTGTTTAAGCTCAGAATTCTTGTATGCTATTTATTTGCTGTTAAAAAATATCGGAATGCTCTGTTGTGCTGCAACAAGAGTCCTTTGTATTTACAAATCCCACCCTACTTGGGGTGTATTATTGGGTTTTGTATCTTTATCCATTGCTTATTTTGGGCCGGTCATTTCCACCTTTTGAGATTGGTTCGTTAAGTTTACCATATTCAACTTTTTGGTCTAATGACCAGTTATTAAGGTTGAATATTGTAATCAATTACAAAAAAAAAAAATGAAAATAGTAATCTTAAAGAACCAATCTCAAAAAAGTGATGCAGTGACCGGTTGGTTTACCGTTAATAACCGACCACTGAACAAAAGGTCGAATATTGTAAACTTACAGGACGAATTTAAAAAGTGAAAACGCCTTTAACCAAAATTAAATGGGTAAAACCTAAAAACATATAATACCATTGTTGTTCACCTGCTACAGTAGGCATATGTTCCATGTTTGAATCTTGCATTACACAGAAACATGCAGTTTTTGAAGTTTTAAGAACATCATTTTCAATCTCATCAAGAGCTAATTACAACTTGCAAAGTTTAATCAACCTAAGGCTAAAACACTCGACTATAAGGACTGATCGAGGCTGCTCGATCCATAGTTTGAACAATCGACATCTCCTATATACATATATACAAAGTGTAAGGATATTGGCAAAGGCTGCAAAGCCATTGCACTTCATGATACAAGCATCCATGTATTACAATTGATTATCTTCTCTTTCCTTGCTGTGGATGTAAAATCACCAACTCATTTCCCTATTGAATGATGGAGCACGAATATACATATATTTGTTTTAATGAATTTTACAACTCTTCAGGCCCCCATCTTATGAAAATTTATTACAGAAATTAACCAACAGGAAAGAATCTTAGCTTGAAAAAGAGCCGTCTGTTGAACCCCCACGAACATCTCCCCTGCAGAGTGGGCACACACTGTTGCACCAGACAGGAAGGAATCAGACATTATTCACTTGGAATCACACACACAAATACAAGCTTCAAGAAAATGCAAGCAATAATTGTGTACCCATGTATCTCTTTAAGCCATTTATCCACACATGATACGTGATACTCATGATGGCATGGTAGAACTCGTATTTTATCACCTTCCTCGTACTCACCCAGGCAAATGTAACACCTGCATTTGCCACATTATTTAATATATCCGAAATGGCTAGTTACGAAATTAGGTTCTTAATCTAATCCTTTTGCATAGTTAGTCACTAAAATATTTTTTATTTTATTTTTATTTTTATGGTGTACGCATTTTAAAATCTTTGACAAGATTAAAACTCTCCAATGACAATGACTAGGCGTGGCAAAAATTTCAAAATGGAGTGCGATTTTAGAGAATCTCCTGTTTAATTTCAGTGTTAAGGATTACTTCCCACTATTATTGATACAAGCACAATCAGAGCCCAAGTTAGAAATACAAAATAGAATAAGAGAAACAAAATATCCTATATGGTGGTTACCCTTCGACTGTTGTCCCCAAAATTATGCATACACCCCATATTCTTCCCTTCATTATATTATATTTGCCCTTTACTAGAAATTTCCCCTTTTCACAGAATCCCCTTTTCCCATGACATGCATATGGCGAAAGGCAGGAAACACATACTGTGAAACATCATCTGCAGATTCCAAACTTTCTGACTTCATATGAATCTTCACTGGAAAAGAATCAACAACTGATTCTGAAGCAGGACGTGAGACCATAGACAACATGGGCTGCTGATGCATTTGATCAAGTACCTGTTATGAACAGTACACATTATATCAATAAAATTATATTTGTTCAAAAAAAAGATGTAAACTGCATTTAGGAGATATGAAGCCAACAATTCATTTCAGTCCTGTTTCTTAAGGATCTGAATTTCTGAAACTAATTTCCTATTTCTTGCGTTTGTAAATTACCAAAATAAAAACAGACAAGTAAAATTGGGAGATATGTACTAAACTCTTGTCGGACATCTTCAATGTACGTTGAGTCAATTTGCCAGTAATATAACTTAATTAAAATGTACTTGATTGAAGAATACAACTCAAACAAAACAAATTTTCTAATGTAATTTATTATTGTCTAAGCTATTACTACAGAAACACTTTGAAACATCAATACCAGTAACTAGACTTCTATTGTATCTTAATAATACATATATTTCTTCACAGAAAATGTATTACAAGCTTCCAACAATTTAACAGCGGAAGTCAATAAAAATACAAAATACCTCAAATAATGCTTCTGCCAACATGAATATTCGAGAAATGCCAGTACGAGCACCAGCCTCATCAGCTGATGAACTAGAATAGCATGAGCATGAACCATCAGAATGTATCCCTCTAGGACAGGCTGCAGTTAAATAATTGGTTGAATCAAGAGTCCCCCGAAGTCTTTCCAAGATCTGTACATTATAAATAATTAATAAGGACCCGAAAACAATTCCAGAAACAATTATAATATTGCAGTAGGTCACAAATGAGTAGTTCTCAGTGTATGCTTATTTATAGGGTTATGCAAGCTAGATTTCAAAATACACCAAATTCCTAACCTATAATACCTACAATCTCTTGTATTCTCTCTTGTACTTTTCCTTTTCCCAATATCACACGCCTTTATTTTCCACTACATGATAACCCACTATCAATTACTTTTTCACTATCTTTTCCTCAATCCTTCTATACTACATTTCAACAACCAATCATACACAAAGTCAAGTTCACATTTTTACTATTCAAGGGTTCCTCAATCAGGATTTTCCCAACACCCCTCCAAAACAAACATACCAGTTTAACATTATAAAACACGCGCACATATTCATCATTTGTGCATTTTGGGGAGAGGGAGGACCGTAGGTAAGGAGGAACATAGAAATAATATCTAATCCTAAACAATATCCGAAACATAACAGCCTAAATAAAGAGTCACAATTTCAGTTAAACTAATAAACAGTAGAATTTTTTGAAAGAACTAGCCAAGTAAATCTGAATATATTTAGAATATCCCTCCGTTAAAAGGAAAAAAAAAGGTTCTCACCTCAGATCTTGAATTCAACCGCTGGTCATTAATGCTTGGAGTTCTACTCCCTTGAGAACTTAAATCACCACTAAAACCAATGAGCCGCCTGTCATGAGTTCCCAAACTATGAGAATCAACAGGTGAAAATGCTGAGGTTGTCGAATCTGTATGCCTTCCAGAACTTGCCCTCGAGAATGCATCCCAAAACAATCTTCTACTGTTTCTCATTCCCTCCCAACTTGTTATTTCAGCAGTATTAGTAGGTAAATTATTTGAAGATACATTCACCATATCGACATGTAGTAGACTCCCGTCTTCTCTGTTCTGTTCCCTTTCTGAGACAAGAAATCCTAAACCTGGCCCCTGGAGGGTATCATCTCTAAGTAAATGAAATTCAAGAGGTGAGTCAGAAACAAAAGAAGAAGAACCAAAATCAGAATGAGAGAAATCAACTTCTTCAGAGGCATTATTTTCAACTGATACTTCATCCAACAAAGGCTCTCCAGGCCCATTATAATCTTCACCAGTTATAGCATCCACACAGAACATTTCATTTTCAGAAACACGATAAGGAAACGGTTGATCTCTGTTGGAACTACTTGCAGTTCCATTACTTCTTGAACTATCATATAATTGATAAGAAGGAACCAACACCCTACTTTCAGACAACCATATCCCTCTATTACAAGGCTCAACATGGTTTGCACCATTTTCAGGACCAGGTGAGATAGCGTGTTCTGTTTTGATGCTAATCAGATCATCCCCATCGTTCATCGACAGACCGGAATGTTTTATTGGGAGGTGGTCCTGTTTTACCAGTAATTCAGATTGATAATCTTCCATCTACACAAAAGAAAAAAGAATAGGCAACACAGATAATTAACACATATTTACCTCTCACTGTTAAGAAATGCATCAAGGATAATATGAATGCTTAGTGAGATAAACCAGCATTACACCAGCCCATTTTGATGATGAAAACACAAATAACCTGACATGATCGAGACAAGAGATATTCAAAGACAATTTTTATAAAAAACTTCCACAATATGCTTCTCCAATTAAAATGTCCAAACGTAAAACATGGAAACAAGCTAAATTGAATTTATATATCAACGGAAGCTTAGAGAGGTCGGTCTTATTACTTAGCGCACTCTTGGACTGTCAGACACCGGAAAGCAAATAAACTTACCAACTACCCCAGTGGTAAATCAGAACTACATTCAGTTCAAAGCCAATAAATGTCACTTTCCAAACTTGTAGGTTTCAATAACTAAGATATAATAATGATAAGCCAAATTCTGACCAGATTATTCAACCACTTATATGAATTAAAGTGGTACCAGCAGAATTATGATGCCCCTTTTTCTCATAGCAAGCAAAATTAACAACTAACGGCATAATTAAACTCAAAAAGCTTCAAGTGCATTTTACTAAGTGATTGAATTGTTTTATAACTACTTCCAACAACTGCATATCCCCTGATGCATTTAATGGAGACCAACATATAACTTCAGACATCAATCATTTAATTCCAGCTTCAACGTTTCAATTAATTAAAGCCTCGATTCTTCGAAGCAAAACTTTTTCAGGCTTTCAGGCATTCATCATGAAAGTTTTTTCCATAAAAAAGGCCATCATTTATCATTCGCGTAATCAAATAATCAATAGATTAAAAAAATCGAGTACTTAATCCTCAAAACGCACAACATCCAGTACACAAACTATTAATCATTTCAGTCAGAGAGAAAACAAAAGAAAAAGTAATCCATGCCGATAATCAATATCCCGAAATCAAATTCTCCATAAAATCCAACAGAAAATCACACCAAACCTATGTACTCCCATTAACGAAAGAGAGAGAAGCGAATTTGGGAATTCCAATAGCTGCCGCACCAAAGCACATAAAACAGTTTGACGAATCATGAATCGAACTCCATTGAAAACATACCTCGCGAGATGAGGAGGCACCGCAGACAAGAATAGAGGAGATAGAGCGACTGAACGCACGGCGACTGCGTTGATTGGGCCCGGCCCGAGTATGAGAACCGGAGCCCGGGCGGCTGATTCCCGATCCCATCTGATTGTTATTCTCGTTTCCTCTTCTCCAACAACAAAGAAAGAGAGAGAGGGTACCAAGAAAGAGAAGCTTTACACTACAATAATCGACAATGGCGAAGAATGAGGTTGAAGCCAAGAAATGGTGAAAAATAATAATGGCAGTGTGTGTGAAAACACGACGGTGAGATTTATCGGGTAGTAAAAAAATTCTTTGAATTTTCAGATTATTTATACTATTATAAGTTCTAGAAAATTGTAATCACAGTTTTTCTTTTATGAATAATGCTCATATCTATTTTGAATTCCACTGCTCAAACTCAAAATTCTCTAAACACACTTCGTAATTTTAAAAATAAAAATAAATATAAATAAAATGACTTAGTTATCCTTATATCAATATGAGATATTATTAGTTTTTTAAGTTTTATTGACTTTGAAAAATATTATTAACTAACTATATTTTAAAATTAGTAAATAAAAAAAATTAAAAAAAAATCAATTAAAAATAAATAAAATATTAAAAAAAATCTTCAAAACTAATTAAATTAAAATTTGTCATTTTAGATCTTAATTACGTTTAATTGATTTTTTTGAAGATGTTTATTCTTTAAATTTAAAAGATTTAGTTGAATTTTTTTTATATCTTTACAGATTTATTTAGTTTTTTAATATTTTTGAAGATTTCTATTTCGCTAAAGAATTTTTTTAAACTGGTATATGTTTGAAGATGTACTTGATTTTTTATAAATTTTTTAAGAATTTTTAGATTTTGAAAAAGAATTATGACTAATATATATATATATATATATTTTTTTTTGGGAGAAGAATATTAATTAGAAGAAAAAAAGGTAGGAAAATATTATTTTTTTTATTTCGATGGAGGAATGATATAATATGAATAAAATGGGGTGTGTTTAGTAATGTGTACTAAGTTTTTAAATTTTATTGGTGTGTGCTTAACAAATGGGGTGTGATTAGTGACATTCATCTATTTTTAACTTACTATTTCATATATAAAAATAAAATTCAAATCTAAAATATGAATTTTAATATGAGTCCATTATATGAGGTGAATTATATTTTTTATCTTACAAATTTTATTAAAGTTAGTATTATTTTATAAATATTAGTGTAAGTGATGTTAATAATAATTTTTGAATAATGCTACGTGTAAATGCATCAAAATCTATTATTATTAAAAATAAAGACTCTAAGATATAAATTTTGAATCAAAAGTACTCTAATATATATAAGATACTCTCCTTATTATAAAAACCCACACCCCCAAAAGATAGTGACTCTCTCTCCACAATTAGTATCCGTCAAACACCACCACCCCGAACGTATTTGAGAGGCGGTGTTGGGGGCGGCATTTTTGGGGCGAAAAAAATTCCGAACACGAACTCTTAATTGTTGGGCTACGCTGTTTGGTGCTTGTGGGGGGAGACGGGTCTGGTTGGGGCTACACATTTTCCGATGGTGTTTGGTGGTGGCTTTTTGTTTTAGGGATGGCGGATCTGTACTCCGGGGCGAGAAGAGACGATGGGCGGTTGATTCGGTGGCAGCAGGCGGCCATGGTGATTTTAACCATGACCATTTTAATTTTTACCGCTGCATCCCAAATTGATTATCTCACGAAACAATAAATTTTAAATGTCAATACAAATTAGAACACAAATTGCATCAATACAGAGTGTATGAGTTGTGCTGCTCCTCTTTTGTTGGGCTTCAAGGTTGTATTTAGTGATTTTTGTTGGAATTTTTGAATGGTTTAGTGAAAACGGTCTAAAAAATAAAAAAATTTTGAGGATATTAACACGAACGAGGAACATCTCAAAATGTCATCTCTAATTTGAATTTATTTTTTTTCAGTTGTGGACAGTGTGGTGGCTGGGTTTTTTGGTTGGGGGGAAGATGGTCTGAATTTGTTGGAAGGTAATTTGTGTTTATGTAATTTTTGTATTCTTTTTTAGTGACCTCTAATAGGATTTTTTTTTTTAGTATTTTTTCTTTTTGGTGATTTTGTATTTTTTGTTTAATTTAGGTGGTTTATTTTTGTAAATTAAAGTTTCTGTTTATCCCAAAATACAATTTTAAAAAAAAATGCACTCCAGGACCCAAAATACAATTTAAAAAAAAAAAAGCACTACAGGACCCAAAATACTGTAAAGTATAATATTTTTGCCGCGGGGCGAGAAAAGACGATGGGCGGTGGCACTCCAAAAGGTAAAATAAAATTTATTTTTTGGCAGCAAAGGCGGCAAAAATATGGTACATTTTTAATTTAATTTTTGTCCAAAATTTTTAAAATATAATTTTTTTTTAATTTTTTTTTTTAAAAATGCTGCAAAATAAATTTTTAAAAAAAATTATCTAAAATTGAAAAATAAATTTTTTTTTAAAAAATGTAAAAATTAAAAGAATTTATTTTTTAAAAGTTACATAAATTGCAAAATGAGTTAATAACACTTTTAAATATATAATGAAATTATATTAATAAATAATTTAATAATTTAAAACAGAGTGTTTTAAATTATAAAAAAGTTGTCCAGTAAGTTGTCAGAAAAACAATCAAAACGATAACTCCTTAAAATTGTTGGATTCTTCTTATTGTATTCGGAATGATGTGATCAAATGTTTCAAAATTTAATGGTTTATTGTTGCTTAAAACGGAACTAAAAAATTAGCACAACTAATTGTTCTTTTAGTTTTTGAGGCTTTATTTATAAATCGACATGAAAAGATAGTCTTCAAGATAATTTCCAGAATTTTGTTAATCTCAAAAGTTTTTGAGCCTCAAATTAATTTTTAATTTTAATATATTTTTTTCATTTTTGGAAGACAAGAAACAAGATGATCTTCAAAGGCATTTTCCCATACATTAACAAAACTTTCAATGATAGAGTTATTTAAACAATTTTCACCCATCATCCATTATCATGTTTCTTTGATTTCCTTTCATTTTCTTACTTTTAATCTAGAGTTGTTTAAACATTTTCAGCTCATACCATGTTTCTTTGATTTCCTTGTACTTGTCTCTATGAGACCTGAATACTTCATGTGCTCTTTTTAATTAAAATCAATTTTATCTTTTGGAGGAAAGAAAAGAAAAACCCTTTCAAGAAAAGGTCTCAAGAATGTTTGGGTTCGTTGGGATGGCTACATTTTAGGAGAAAATAATAGTGGGACTCAAATTTGATCGAAATCTGACGTTTTGTGACAGGCTAGAAACGAGTAAAACTTGAGATGTATTAATTCTCACGTGATTTGCTACCCCTATATATTAATCCTCAGGCCAATTTGATACTATTGAATGATTTATTCGGCAACAAAGTGCAATGAAGCCCACATGTGAATATGTGGAACATGCTTCATAAACTCATGGCCCTATAGGCTGCTCTCATCATGTGATACAAACACAAAACACACATACATATCTGAAATCCTTGCATTTACTACACACGAAATACGTATCAACACATTAAATGCATATATACATCTATTATTTTCACATTTTGGATAATTTATGTGTTCTACATGATCACATTCATATGTGCTCCACAAAATTTGGCCTTCTGTTTATACTAAGGATCAGAGTAGCTGGGTTACTAATCTTTTTTTTTTTGAAAGGTAATATTTGTATTAGTGGAGTACAAGGGTACTCAACCCATACAAACAAGAGGTTATAAAGGTAGAGAAAGAGTTCGTAAGTAAAATTAAGAGAGAGCAAAAGGGGAACAATCCACCGGACTATTGAACCAATCATTTAGGGAATAACAAAAAGTTGCAGGATATCTTCCTTTGGCCCATTTCCATGTACGAATCTTTACTTTTTCTACTATGATATCTGTTGATGGTTCTGAACCATTGAAGAATTGATCATTCCTCGTTGGGTTACTAATCTTATACCAGCACGAGTACATCTCTTGGTGAAATTTATTCATTGAAAGAAATTTATACCGTTTAACTTATGAATTAATATCACTATACTTATCAATTGATATCATTACACTAATAAATTAAAATCATTGTATTAAATGTTATTGGTATTAGTTTATAAGAGTGATACTGAAATCAATTTATAAGTGTAATAATATCAGTTTCATACTATAAACAAGTTTCACATGAGAATTTGTGTCAGAACACAGTATGTGTGATATAAGATGTTGATGAATTTAGAATTTTAAATTTTGAAGTACGAAAAGTAATATTATTAGGGATAAAGTTGGTAAATAAATGTGGGTAAAAATAACTATTTTGAGGCATACTTGTTTGAGACAATCTCAAATGAGGCGGAGCATAATTTGAACATTAACGCTTTAAAATTTTAGAAAAAATATGTATTAATTTGTGTTAGATTATACTCCGTTTTATGCATGAAACCGTCTCATACAATTTTTTCATAAAACAAAAGGTCGACGGTCGACTATATATATGGGCCAATTGTAGAATTTGAATATTGTGGAAGAATACAGAATAGGGCCACCAACAAATTTAAGGCACTTGTACTTGTGATAAATGGAAGAGAAAGAGTAACATTTTAATTAATCTTATCGAAATTTTGTGTCAAATAGTCTCATATATAATAACGTGCAACTTTATTTTATAACATGATTAAGTTGAGACTTCATAAGTCTATAAATCATACTCCTCCGTCCCATTTGAAGCTTCACATTTACTGTTTTCTCATGTTTTAGCGAATGAGTTTTTTATTAGTATTTAAAATGATAAAATAATTTTTAAAAAGACATATAATAGAGGAGAGATAGATCTATCATACCCCTCTTTAAAAGTTATTTTATCATTTCAAATACTAATTAATAAACAACTCACTCGCTAAAACATGATAAAAAAGTAAGTGTGCAAGTTGAAATGGGACGGAGGGAGTATAATTAATATGTTAATAGGAGTTCGTATTATGTATCGTGTTCGAAAACATGTCTAATACAAAAAATTATCATTAATCTTCTCCCTTGCCATTTCTACTTGCATATATACTTGTATACAATTTTGAATTACAAACTACTATATATAGTAATCACTATCCTAATGTATACAACACCTACGGTAATCTAAGAATTAGGAAACATATATATTATTTTTACAAAATTTAATTTACTTTCTAATTCCAAAAAAAATAGCTGCACTTATAATTTGTATGAGGTCCATATAAAATCTAAGTCCCATTGTTATATATAAAGCTTAGTTGTGTATAGGTGGTTTTCTTGTTGCTTGAGAATAGTCCATTCCCGATAGGTCTAGTATGTCCGGATACCTCTCCTTCACTCTTGGTTCTCGTTGATGACTTAAAGATGATGAATCTACCGACATATTTTCTTCTTTTGTGTCGTATGGAGTTCCTTTTGTAATCAAGCGAATACCTTCACGAAATCAGCAAAAAAAATATTATGATAGAGTATTGTAAAATAAAATTGTTAATTTGATAACCTTTTTCTAACATCTATATATGTATATATAGATATATGTAAGTACCTTGAGCTTCATGAATCAGAATTGATAAAAATAGCAGATATATCAGCATCCAGGACTTCATTATTACAAGAAGTAGTACTTCTTAATTTAATTTTGGGACAAAGAGCAGGAAATTTATGAGACTATGAACTTGATTTAGTAACTATCTTCAAAATGAATGCAAGAATTGAATGTGGATATCTTGGTTGAGTTCAAAGTACTTAAAGGAGTAAATTTCTTATCAGTGGTCTTCATAGAGGCTGCTTATATATCTATATACATAACATGCACAAACAAAAATGTGTAAATGCACTAGGCCCCCCATGTTAGTTCTTGAATTGTATGACATGATTTGAAATGATTTGGACTTGTGTTTTTTATTTTATTTTCTTGGGATTTCTCTTTTGATTACTTATAAGTTGATTGCCGTCTTTGAAAAGTGACAGTTTGATAATGTCTTTGAATTCTTGTGGAGGGTTGAATTTTCTCTGAATTTCACACAGATTTATATTTATTTGTGTCGACATGAAATGTTTAGGATTTAAACTGCAATTATAGAGAAATTGCGAGAAAATAAAATTAAATAACACAGATTTTGTTACCCAGTGTGTTGGGGCACTACCAAACTATGAGATTTACTAATATTTTCAGTGATTACAAATACAATAAATCATATGAGTATTTATAAGCGAAACTGGACCAAAATCCAAATGATCATTATGGTTGAATCTGCTTAAAAAATCCCCAAATTTTTTTCTCTGAAACGTGAAGCAGTCGATTATGCTTCATAACCCAACGTGAAATTCCTGAGAAATTCATGGGATGAAAATGTAGAGGATACAAATTAGAAATTCTTGAAATGCGGATATTTATAATGTCTTAATTATGGAGTTTGAACTGGTTCAAAAAAAAATTATGGAGTTTGAAGCATTATTTTTATTAATTGAGGAAACCAGAGATTGAGGGTTCCATTTCTTAAACTGGAAATATTTAAGAGCTGAATCCAACAAGATAACTTGTTGGAAATGAAAATAGAGAGTGGGGTCCCGTGGCATGTTGAAGTATCAATGCATATCATGGAGTATTATGAATTCAAGTCCTATATATGTGATAAATTGAAGGCAAAAATTGCATCAAATGTATTGCACAATTGGTGTAATTTTAATTTAATTCCGACTCATTTTTATACAAAATAATCTAAAATTTTTAGATAATTAATGTAAATAAATCACCAATTTAAAATATTATTGTAAATTAGACTTCTGGGATATTTTTTTTTTGGCTTGTTTGTGGCGTGACTTATCAACGTGGCATCACTTTGTGCAATTTGTCAAGTTGGCTAGCCACGTTACATACGGACACAATTTTTCACTATCTGGCATTTGAGGCTTGGGACAATTTGTTAAAAAAACCTTTAGAGAAGCGGTTATAACAATTTGTCTAAGAATAAATTGTCCAAGTTTTGGACAACTATAAAAAAAAATCGTTGTCCAAAAGTTGGGTTTTGGACAACGGTTTTCAACAAAGATTGCAAGAGGGCTTGGACAACGGTTATTAATTAACCTATCTAACTTATTTTTTTTATAATTTCATTTATTATGTTAGATAGGCGGTGGTTATTAAACCATTGTCCAATATCTTTTTTTTAATTATTAATTTATATTTTAAAAATCCTATAATAAAACTATAAACCAAAACTTATATATACGTCAAATACCATAAACCATAAACCAAAAATCCTATAATAAAACCATAAGCCAAAACTTATACCACACATATATATACCAAAACATCAAATAAATAAATATACACATCATGAAAATAAACATACAATCATAAACATGTTGAGATTATATTGGAAAGTATGCTTTTACTTTGTATAATCAAATTGAATTTCGGTCTTATTTACTGAAATAAATTGTTTATCACTGATGCTTTAAATATCATAGAATGTTACATATATTTCTTCGCATAACTGTTTCAATAAATAGTATGTGTTACATTGTAGTTAATTTAGTGATACCGGATCACGAGAATATTAAATTAACAGGTCCCCTTATAACCAAAAGTACACCATTCACGACCTAGATGGAAATGAACAATCCATTGTGAAAGGTTGAAGTGTAAGGCTCGAGATTGACTTGTCTTGACCAAGAGATTACACTAGTGCATGTTTAGTGCATCGAATAGGGACTCTGAGAAGGACAAATTCTTGAACCCGAACTAGGAAGAATTAGACCTCGATTGGTTCGTTATTTCTTAATCTTAGATCCCCTTAAATAGGATCGCGTGTGGTTAGTAATTATTGTTTTGACTTATTACGGGTAGAGAATCAACGAGATTCAATACTTTATATCTTAGGCAATATTATTGGTCACACGTGATTGCTAAGATTTAATACGGAGAATCGTGTGCAAGCACGCTTGTTTGATTTGCCCCTTGGGAGGTTCATAAGTTTTATCATACCAAATCTTGCAAGTGGAACTAGTTTAGAGTATGGATAATGATGTTGAACCGTTCCTTTACCAAGGATAAAATATATTAATTAATGAAAAGCTATTTCAGTGGCTTGAATTAATTAATGGGCTAGATAATCTTAAACACGAGAAATAATAACAAGGGAGCCATATTGACCGTAATATGGGTTAAGATGGATAGTGCAATATTAATTATGTAGTGGGATTAATTAATATTTATGGGCTTGAATAATATTGTGGCTCAATATTGATAATTCAAGACCCATTGGGAAGGTCCAATCTTAATTCTCCTAAATGCCCCTCAAGAAAGTAGCCCAACATAAAGTCCAATAACCAAAAAAAATGTGTTTAAAAATAAAATAAATTTTGTTCTTTATTTTTCCTCATTAATTTGAAAAATATAAATAAAAGGGGAGAAAGATCTTCTTTGAATTTTGTTATGGAATGAAGATATGTATTCTTGAAATACAAGATTATCTCATTAAATTCAAGAAATCTCCCACTTGGTTATTTATATGTTATTTTCGAAAATTTTGAAAGAATAAGGGAAAGAAAGATTTTCTTGATTTTCTTGAAAAGATATTATGGAAGATATGTATTCTTGCAAAACAGGTATATCTCATAAATTCAAGAAGATCCAAATCTTGAAATCTTTATCCTTATTTTTTCGAAAATTACCATAACAAGAGGAGTTGGGATTTTTGTGAAATATTTAATTATGGAGAAAAGAATATATGGGATATATTCAAGATTTCTTGGAGATCAAGAAAAAGATTTTCCCATCTTTATTTCCACCTAAAATTTCGACCAACCCCTCATTATAAATAGGGGATGAATGTTTCATCCCCAGGCGAATACGAAAATTGGTTTTTCGGAAAAATATCAGCGTCGATAAAATATCAAATATTTTGAAACGTCGACAGATTGTGTATTTTCGAAAAACCTCAATTGTGAGTGTACAGTTCCATGTACTGGAAAAATTAGTAAATCCACAATGGTGGTGCAACAAATTTTTTATTTTCCTTTTTGTTAATTGTTCGCGAGCTTCCTTCCACCGGATTGACGAGCAAGGACTAGGGAATACTTGGGAAGACTTTTTGGTATGTTTTTATTGACGAGACCATTGCCACTCCAAGAGGTTAGTTCACGTAAACCCGTAGCAATTCCGCATGCGTAGGATTTATGTGAACTGTTTATATGCATGATTTGTTATTGAATTATTATTTGAATTAATATAGGATTAATTCATGCTAGTAATAATTGTTAGAATTAAATTTGTATTTAAATATTCATCCCGAATAGATCCGTGCAATCAATTTCCCAACAAAACATACGTCCAATACACCAAAAACATGAAATATATATCATCACAAATATATAATTTAATTACATGCTACCAAAATTTCAAACAACAATCACTCAATATCGTATGAATATAAGAATCGATTGTAAAGGTACCCCGTCCAATCGTTTTTCCATTTCTCCAGTCTTTTCTTAGAGTAAGACTTGAGCTCACGTTCATAGACAAACTACAAACAACGAATCAATCAATATAGTATGAATTTTTATTCAATCAATAATAATTTAAATAAATCGATAAATTGACTTACATTGAGAGGAATGTCCGTTAGAGAAGCGCGGATTATATCTTCAATAAAGCAACACACAAAATGTCCACAATGTTCATTATCTCGTTACCTCGGAACCTGTTGATTAACAATTATAATCACGTATTACAATTATGATTTCTTTCTATTAATTTGATAATTTACTAAATTAAATTTACCTTAATGTTAATCTAGTTCACTTTATTTAACTTAGATCTTGAACCTTGACTCTGAAGGCGACTCCGATACATCGTCATCACACTATTATTATTATAATTAAAAAATAAAAATAGATTAAATATACATAATTTTAAAAGTAAAACAAATCATTGTATAGAATATTAAAAATGAACTTACCCTTCCATATATGAAACGAGATCAGGGCGATTTGAATAAACTCCATCCTGAGCTGGGTCCATAAAATACACACTTAATGTATTCATGTGTATGACGACCAACACCCAATGGTTCCTATATTATATTGAGAATATTAAAATTAACTGCAAATTTAGCATATATATGTGCAAATATTATAAACATGAATACAAATTTTAATCTAAATGTTTATAACTCACCCCACATTTGTTGGCCAAAAAATGAGATGATCGCTTCCAAAGTTTGATTCAAAGATATGATTAACTAACCCATCCATGGTGCAGCACCCTATCACCCAATATGCAAGACACCTGGGGGAAGACGAAGGAATACATTCCACTTGCTCGGACATCTCTGGAGATATATACCTCATCCAAATATCTTTAACCAACATATATACGCTAATTAATATTTAAAAAGAAAATTAAACTATACAGAAAGTGAATATTGAGAATTAGTAAACACATACCTGAGGTAAAGGGCTATGGTGGTTGCACTCAACCACTCGTCATTCAAAACTTGGCAAGACATGTTCCTCATCGATTTAATTCTTGGAAAGTATTTCGATGAAAGTGAGCAAGCATGGGAACGCGTGGACGATCTCGAAAAGCATTAAACGATACCATCAGGTGCACCCTAGATCGTACATAATCATCGTGATCTAAGTCTCCGGTCATGGGATAACCAAGTATAAGCCTTGATGGAAGCCCTCGTTCTCCCCCTCTGACTGTCTACGACACCCCTAGATTTCTCTTTAGCCTTTTGCGGTGATTTCTTCCGAGGCATTTGTGGTGTCGGCGCAGATTCTACAATTAATTTGTAATATTATTTAGAACCACAAATAAGATAATGAACTTTAATAACATATATTTTACCCTCATGGTCTTTAGAGACCAAGTTGCTTTCGGCCATTCGATGAAGTGCCCGACCCATTGTTTCGACTGTGGCTTCATCGATTGGTTTTGGCACCGTGAATCCTCTTGTCCGGACACGGGTACATCGAGTGTGACCTCACGAAAACCGAAGTGATGGGATGACCATGAATCATTCCATGGGGAGCCGTCGGTAACGCGTTCTGTGGCCACCAACCGTCGGGATCCTCCAAATAAAAGGTAGCAAAAGGTCGCTGGGTCATTCGAATAAGATATTTAGTTAGAAAATTTTAATACACTAGTCTTTAATTAAAACAAATATGAGACATGTATATCGAGCACGAGAGGCGTTTTGAAGTGCCTCAATAAAGTCGTCCCTAGGGTTAAATGAAAACATAGCATTAGCGACCCTATGTTCTGACTTGCTCCACTCAACGACATTCGTGGCTCGTTCTTCTCTCGGACCTCAAACGTTCCACATATTTAGACAACTTGGCAACCCGTTAAGTTAGTATACCCACCATATTCATGGCTTGAAGACAAGGTGCCATCGCTAACGATGTCTTCATCACGCCATATCCGACACTCGAAGCGGTCGGGGGATCTCTGGCGACCTATAGCCCGGCCCAAAACAGATCATCGGGCCGATAATGCGGATGTGTCGTCGGGCGTCATGGTGCGAGATAAACGCTCCCGAATCAAAAAAACAAAAGATTATTATTTAATTATTTGTTTATAAATAATAGTTTGTAATTGAAAGATAAATTAATGGATAGATTACCACTTCTTCGATGATGCGGCTGTGCCTGTGGGATCGTGAATATTCCCGTCTCGACCCTTTGGTAGTCTAAAATAAGTCGAAACGGGTAACAATAGGCTCACTCTCTCCATTTTTTTCTTCTTTTCTTCTTTCTACGATAGTGATGAACGTGTCCCTTTATTAGATATATTAAAAGTGAATATATAAAAAAAAAAAAAAAAAGTTAGGATTTTGATCTCACCATATTTTCTCTTATTCGTGCATAACCTTTGTTCGAGCCACGATATCGCTCCTCCATCGACTTGGCTTGATCACGATTTTTATTACTTCGATTCTACAGTATAATAGAAATACGATAAACACTGAAAAACTATATGCATTAGAAATCGAGGAAATGACATTGATCAATTTTACATCGAAATCATCCTCCATAGCTCGCTGCTCACAAACTCCTCCCAAAGATGGAGCCACCATAGGGCTATTCTCGTCTGTTGGAGGCGGACTAGTCGAGTAAAGACCAGTTTCCGGATCTCGTGTGTTACTTCTCAACCAAGTTCGAAAATTCTTGGCCATTACTCCAGCTTGCGACAATATTTGCTTCTTCTTTGTGTGGTCAAGACCTCTGAATGTAGTCTATACGCATATAACATAATAATTTAGTAAATTTAAGGGTCATACTACAATTTTCAATAAATATATAATTAACATACCGTAAGTTTGTCCCATATTCTTTCCTTCAAAGGAGTCAGTTTGGGGCTACGCCAGTCCTTGGCTGGCAGCACGATAGGGATCACGCTTCTGACTGCAACTCCAATGTAGAAGGACAACGACTCACTCTCTTTTCCTATTGCATGTCCAAACTCATTGAACGATAACTGCAATAACATAGTATTTAATTATGTTCAACGATCAATCAATATATTTATCGATTTCAAACTGTTCAATTGTAATAAAATTACCTGAAATGTTTTCCCCTTGCTACGAGCTCTCTTAATAGATGACATGGTGACTATACCCCGAGTGTGCTTCTCCCCGGAGCTGCTAGTGTGTTGGGATTATACTGAAAAGTATGCTTTTTACTTTGTATAATCGAAACTGAATTTTCAGACTTATTTACTGAAATAAATTGTTTATCACTGATGCTTTAAATATGATTGAATGTTACATATATTTACTGCATAACTGTTCAATAAGTCATACGTGTTACATTGTAGTTAATTTAGTGATACCAGATCACAGAAGATTAAATTAACAGTCCCTTGTAACTAAAAGAACGTTGTTCACGACCTAGATGGAAATGAACAACCCATCGTGAAAGGTTGAAGTGTAAGGCTCAGATTGGCTTGTCTTGACCAAGAGATTACACTAGTGCATGACTGATGCACTGAATAGGACCTACAGGAGGATAAATTCTTCAGAACTGAACAAGGGAGAATTAGACCTCAGTGGTTCGTTATTTCTTAACCTTCGTCCCTTAAATAGGATCACGTGGGATTGGTAACTATTGCTTTGACTTATCATGGGTAGCGAATCAATGAGATTCAATACTTTTTATCTTGGGCAATATTATTGGTCACATGTGATTGCTAAGATTTAATATGAAGAATCGTGTGCAAGTACGCTTGTTCGATTTGCCCCCTTGGGAGGTTCATAAGCTTTATCATACCAAATCTTGCAAGTGGAATTAGTTTCCGGTATGGATAATAATGTTGAACCGTTCCTCGACCAAGGATAAAAGATGTTAATTAATGGAAAGCTATTTCAGTGTCTTGAATTAATTAATGGGCTAAATAATCTTAAACACGGGAAATAATGACCGGGAGGCATATTGACTGTAATATGGGTTAAGATGGATAGTGCAATATTAATTATGTAGTGAGATTAATTAATATTTATGGGCTTGAATTATATTGTGGCTCAATATTAGATATTCAAGGTCCATTAGAAGGTCCAATCTTAATTCTCCTAAAGGCCCCCTGAGTAGCCCAACATATAGCCCAATAACTGAAAAAATTGATTAAAATAAAATAAATATTGTTGCTTATTTTTCCTAATATTTTCGAAATTTATGGATAAAAGAGGGAGAAAGATTTTCTTTGAATTTTGTTATGGAATGAAGATATGTATTCTTGGAATACAAGATTATCTAATTAAATTCAAGAAATCTCCCACTTGGTTATTCATGAGGATATTTCAAAATTTTTGAATATAATGGGCAAGAAAGATTTTCTTGATTTTCTTGAAAATATATTATGGAAGATATGTATTTCTTGAAATACAAGAATATCTCATAAATTCAAGAAGATCAAAATCTTGGATTCTTGCATCATTTTTTTCGAAAATAATCCATATTAAGGAGGTGGGATTTTGTGGAATATTTTAATTATGGGAAAAAGAATATAGGAGATATATTCAAGATTTCTTGGTGATCAAGAAAAGTCTTTTCCCACATTGGTTATCTACTGAAAAAATCGACCACTTCTCTCCTATAAATAGGGGATGATTCTTTCATTCCCAAGTACAATTCCATGTGCTGAAAAAATTAGCAAATCCACATAAGTGGTGCAACAAAGTTTATTTTTTCCTTTTGTTAATTGTTCGACAAGTGTCCTTCCACCGGATAGTTGAGCAAGGGCTAAGGGAATACTTGGGAAGTCCTTTTGGATAGTCTGTCCAGCCGAATTCACTGCCATCCCGAGAGGTACGTTCACGTAAACCTGTAGATTCCGCATGCATAGGTTTTACGTGGCTTATTATATGCATGATATGTTGTTGCAATTATTATTTGAATTAATATAGAATTAATTCATGCTAGTAATAATTAAAGAATTAAATTTGTATTTAAATATTCATCCCGAATAGATCTGTGCAACTCATTCCCCAACATAGTGGTGGTGGGAGCATCAGTGTCACACTCTCTCAAGTCATCAGGATGTTGTCGATCATATGCACCATGATCATATGCTCCATCAGAATATCCATCATCATCTCCATCATCTCCGGGATATGGCAAACGAGACATGATCCTGTAAAGCAGAAGAAACAACATTTAATAAACAAAAAATAAACAATATTCAAAACTATGCTTAAATCCTCACACAAGCATATTATCAAACACCTTGAGTGCATCAATTGTTCATATCTAAATTAGCATAAAAAATCAAGCCAAGCCACACAATATATATTCATCTCTAACAAATTGTTCATCTCTAACACTAACAACATTAATCCTAATAAATTAACACTAATTTATGTTTAAATCATCACACAAGCATATTATAAAACACCTTGAGTGCATCAAACACCAATATATATACAACAATATAAATACACCAATACATACAACATGATATATATACACCAATATACATATATACACCAATATACATGATATACATATATACACCAATATACATACACCATACATACAATTAAACAAAACCACTAACAACAATTAAACAAAGCCACACAATATATATATATAAATAAATAATTAACAATATATAAACCAAGCATCAATTGTTCATCTAACAACAATTAATCCTAACAAATTAGCTAATTAATCAAACCAAACACAATTATATAAACATTTAATCCTAATATATATATACATACTAACGTATATATACATATACACAATATTAATTCAATATATATATATATATATATATAAACTAACATATATATACATACATATATATATATATATATATATATATATATATATATATAGAAAAAAAAATTACCTATGGAAGGAGAAAGCTAGGGGGTGATGGGGAGCTTGGCAACAAGGCTGACACGGGCGGGGTGCAGAGAGGACGAGCGGCGGATGGTTCGATTTGGGGGAGAGGGAGGAGGAGGCTAGGGCTTCTGGTTCGCGATTTGGAGCTAATGGGAAGGCGACGACGGTGGTGGAAGGGGAGAACGCGCGGCGGAGTTCGATTTAGGGTAGAGGAAGGAGGCCGGGCTTCGATATCAGCTGCAGATTTAATTCATGATTTGGGGAAAATTTCCTTTGGTTCGCGATTTGGGTGTATATATATTAATTATCCGACCTCTTGGACAGCGGTTCCGAACCGCTGTCCAAACTATGCCCTTGGACAGCGGTTCAAAACCGTTGTCTAAAACATTTGCACAACGGTTCTAAACCGCTTTCTAAGTGTTGTACTTGGACAGCGGTTTTGAACCGCTGTCTATTTTTTTATTATTTTTTTTAATTAAAACCGCTCTCCAAGCTGTAGCCACTATTTTCCAAACCGACGACCACTATTTTTTTTACAGGGTAAATGGTGATTCGAACTCATGACCTCACGGCATAGTTAGTGGTGCTCTAACCACTTGAACTGTTCCACTTTGTCAACAGACGACCACTACTTTGATTAATGAGCAGGTCTTCTGTGAAACTTATTTATAGTAAATTGATTATATATTTACAAATTCGACACTGCAATTACATGTCATACCTTCTGTAATTACTATTAATATTCTTTCATAATAATATAAGTCAAATATTCTTTTTGTACTAATAAGTCAAACATTTTTTTTATATGAAACTTGTTCCCCGTATATTTTATCTTTGTAAATTAGGTTTTTATTCTATTAAAAATTCGGTTAGGTTTTAAATTTAGATTTTTTCAAATTTTCGTGTAGTGGTTAAAATATCTGAATTAACTGATATATATCAAATTATTTGTCTATTGAATATCATATCATTAAAATTTACATTAATAATCATTTACGGATCTTCAACCATTTTTTTTGTTTTGAAACAAGTCTTCAA